>RJWJ010002716.1:0-96170 GCA_004363605.1 Indri indri
GAATCTTTTTATTTCCATCTTGATTTCCTCCTTAATGCAATAATCGCTCAGCAGAGGTTGTTTAGTTTCCATGACTTTGTGTAGAGATGAGAGTTTCTGTTCGAGTTGATTTCTAATTTTATTCCACTGTGATCTGAGAAGATGCATGGTATAATTTCCATTTTTTTAAATTTGTTGAGACATGATTTGTGGCCTGGGATATGCTCAATCTTAGAGAATGCCCCATGAGCTGATGAGAAAAACGTATATTCAGTGATTTTGGCTTAGAATGTTCTGTAAATGTCAGTCAGGCACTTTTGTTCTAGAGTTCTGTTTAAGTCCGTTGTTTCTTTGTTTATTCTCTGTTTGGAGGATCTGTCCTGTTCTCTCAGAGGAGTTTTGAAGGTGAGCCTGCCCTCAAGCACCGCAAATGCTGTTAGCAGGGGTCAAAGTTCTGTTCTCTGCTTCTGGGTAAAGCTGCCAGGGAGGGGCTGAAATGGCCCCACTCAGCCAAAAAGTCTGCGTGTGGGGGTGGGGCTGTCTGAGACCTGCAGTGTGGATCAGGCCTTGCTCCTTTCCATCCTCCCCTATTCCGTGGTTTCTCCTGGGCCTCTGTCAGCAGGCAGGACTCAAGCCAGTGGATCTGCCCTGGCTGTGATGCAGGCTGGGAGGGTCCCTGCCCAGGATTGCAGTCTGTGCTGGGCCCACGGCCCTCCCATGGGAGGAGGGTTGGCCCTCGAGCATGCTGATCTGCCCCTGAAGGCACACACACCTCAGTAGGCTTGTTCACAAATATCCCTTCTGTGCCCCTGGGCAATGCGTTTGAGACCTGGGTGTATGGGATCTGGTCTGCAGGCCTGTTTCCTGGGCCCCAGAGATCAATCCGTGACCGTGTCAGGGAGAGGAGTGCTGGTCTCAAGTCACCCACTGGGTGCCCATGGGATTTACCCTGCTCTCCTGGAGCCACGAGGCAAGCAGCACCTGGAGGGCTCGCGGGTAGGGGGCTCAAGTCTGAGTACCCCTCATTCTGCTGTAAGGCCCCCAAAAGAAAGGTCCCATTTCCTGCAGATGCTTCCAGGTGGTGGCTAAATTGTTTGTCTCCCCAGCCGCAGGTAGGGAAGGGGAAAGGGGGAATGAAGCAGTATGGTGCCTGCCAGTCAGCTCGGGTCTGCCAGCAGGGAGGTGCCCTGAGGCAGTTGGGAGTCTGGTGCCCTGTCTGCAAGGGGATCACTGTTCACTGGCTGTGGTTGTCTCTGGGCTGATGTTGGCAGGTTTCTCCAACATCTCAGGAGCCCACCAGCAGTCCAAGATGCAAGGGAGGGGAAATTTGACCACTCCACCTACCCTTGTCGCTGGTCTCCAAGCCTCTTGGGGGCCTTTCTCCTTCCAGTTCTCCTCTGTAACTTCCTCCCGTGGAGTCTCCTGTATTTTTAGGCACCCTTCCTTCTGACCCTCATCCGATCTATGTTTGTCTGCCTGTTTATTTTTTTTCTCACTTTCTTCTAAAATCTGTCTTTCTTTCAGAGACACTCTGGCTGGAGTTTTCTCTCGTCTGCCATCTTGCCCCTCCCCTTAAATTTCCATATATAAGTGAGATCATGCAGTATTTGTCTTTCTGTTCCTGGCTTATTTCACTTAACTTAATGTCCTTCAAGTTCTTTTTTAAGGGCAGATAGTGTTCCATCTTGTATGTATACCACATTTCCTTTATCCATTTACCCATTGATTGATACTTCGATTGATTCCATATCTTGGCTAGTATGAATAATGCGGCAATGAACATGCCACCACATATATCTTTTTGAAATACTGATTTCATTTCCTCAGTAAAGTTGATTATTAAGGTATCTTTGTGTCCTGTCCAGAATCTAGAGCTGTGTCCTGCTCATATGTGGAGTCAACATGTATTTTCTGATTGAATTATTCTCTTTAGCAGTACATGTTTTGGTTGGTCTGCTTTTTTTTTTTTTTTTTTTTTTTTTGCCATAGCCAAGAGCTTTCTCAGAACCACCAGACTTTTATATCAACCACGTGGCCCCAGTGAGAATCTTCATAGTCTACATTAACAACATAGCCAAAACATAACTGTCAATTTTTGGGCTTTACACCAAACCCGGTCCTCCCCCCACTTTCCGATATCAGCAAACTGTCCTAACTCAGTTGCAAAGATCCACATTCCTGGAGACACACTTGATTCCTTTCTATCCTTCATCATAAACATCTATTTAATCAGCCAGTTCAGCACTTACAGGGTACATCCCCTTTCAAACTTCTTCTCACCTCCTACATTGCTAAGACCCTGTGCATTGGCACTATAACCTCTAGGCTGCATGATTGCAGTAGCCTCCTCAATAATCTCCCTGCTCCTACTGTTAAACTCTTTCAGTCTTTTCTCCAAAGAGTTTTCAAAGTGAACTCCTAACAAAGTACATTATGATGACATCTTTTCTTTTCTTAAAATGTACTAATGACTCCATCATAATAAGAATAATGAGGCCTACCATTCTAACCTCATTTGCTACCACTATCCCCTCATACATACTGGCATCCAAGCTGTTTCCTAAATATTCCAAACTTGTTCATACTCCAGGGCCTTGCTTCTTGCTGTTCCCTCTGCCTGGAGTGCTCAGCTCCTATATCTTCCAGTGGTTAACTCTTCTTTGAGTATCAGATCAAAATTACTTCTTCAAAGAATCCTTCCCTGCCCTCCCCACTGTAGTTATTCTCTATCACATATTCCTATTTTATTTTCTTAGTGGCAAATAATTTCTGGATGTATCAGCATCTCTAGAATGTAAGCTCCATGAGAACCAGGACTGTGTTTGTCAGGTTCTCTATCTCCAGTGCCCATCAGAAGACCTTGCTATCATTGGTAACCAATATTTGTTGAATGAATGAGTGAATGAATGACATGGATTAAACGTATACATACTAGATTGTGATGAGCTAGGCAGAGTCTGGAACATGGTATTTGGGAAGATAGGAATGCAAGCTTAGGTGTCTCTGAAGCAGGAGTTTTGTTTGAACTCATGAAAATTGTGGTTGGAGAGTTGGGCAGAAAGGATCAGATAACTGAGAGAGTGCTTCTAGCTACCTTGGGTATAAAAGTATTACATATATCATATACCAAATATGCTTCTTGGTATAAGTAAGAGAAGTAAGAGAATCCCAAATTTATTTGGAGCGGTCATCTTCCCAGAAAAATACCACATTTCTAGGCTCCTTTGTAACTAGGTGTGGCCACATGACCAAGTTCTGCCCAATGAGATAAATGTAGAAACTTGTGGTACTCCTGGGAAGGCAGCTAAAAGGGAGCTGAATTTTTCGGACCAAAATATTTCTCACACCATCTGTTATAGACAGAGCTGTCTCCCCAACAAATTCATATGTTGAAGCCCTAATCCTCAGTACCTCAGAATGTGACTGTGTTTGGATATACAACTTTTAAAGGGATAATTAAGCTAAAATGAGGCCATAAGGCTTTGTCCTAATCCAATCTCACTTGTTTCCCTGTAAAAAGAGGAGATAAGGACATACAGAGAAATACCAGGAATGCACATACACAGAGAAAAACCCGTGTGAGGATACAATGAGAAGACTGCTATCTGAAAGCCAAACGAAGAGCCCTCAGGACAAACCAAATCTGCCAACACCTTGATCTTGGACTTCCAGCCTATGGAACTGTGAAAAATACATTTCTGTTGTTTAAAATAGCAGTCTGTGGTATTTTATTAAGGCAACCCTAACAAATAAATGCACCATCAAATAAGGCTTTCAATTTTGATAGCATATTAGAATGAATTTAGGAACTTTAAAAATACTGATAACCAGACCCACCCCTGGAGATTCTGATTCAACTTGTCTGGTGTTGAGTCTGGGTATTGGAGGGATTTGAATGGATAGCATGAATTGAAAACTGCAGGTTCAGGAGAATAGTTTTGTGCATCCTACACAGCAGGCTGAGAGTGATGAATCCATATTACTAAGAAGACCTTTTCTCTCCACCTCTCTCTCCTTGCACTGCTTTGGCATTCCCCTCACCCCACATCTCCCTCCTTTTTTTGGCCTATCTAGGTTTCACAGATGAACCTAGGGATACCTCATCTCTTTGTCCTATTCCATATCTAAGATCAATCCTAATTCGAAGCAACTTAAGCAGCTTCAGCCCTGCTTCTGCCATCTCTGCCAAGAAAAGTAAATCATGAGGGGGTCTCACATTCTCTTATTTTGCCTGTTAGCCTGAGTCAGGGTAGCCCTCTAGAACTACCCTCTGGCCTCTTAAACTAATTTGAACATGGGCAAAATACATCAGCAGACATTTTACTGATGAAGGTATATTGATGGTAAACAGGCACAAGATGTTCAATATCATCAGCTATCATAGAAATAAAATCTAAAGCACAATAAAATATCATACACACTTAGAGAATGGCTGAAAAAAATAGTGGCAATACCAAATGTGGAAAAAAGATATGGATAAACTGAGTCATTCATACGTTACTAGTGGGAATGCAAAATGGTACAGGCACTCTGAAAAACAATTTGGCAGTTTCTTTCAAAGCTAAACATGCAACTGGATTCTGGGCAAATCACCCAGAGAAATGAAAATTTATTATATGTTCACACAAAAATCTGCACACAAATGTTCAGAACAGTTTTATTCATAATAGTTGAAAAGTGGAAGCAGCCCAGATGTTCTTCGACAGGTGAATGTTTAAAACCAACTGTGGTACATCTACTTATCAATAAAAAGGATCAGACTATTGGTACACTCAACACCTTGGATGGATCACAGGGGAATTACGCTGAGTGAAAGAAAAACATTTCAAAAGAATACATACTATGTGATTCCATTTATATGACATTTTTTGAAATTACAAAATTAGAGACATGAATAGTTTAGTGTTTGATAGGGGTTAGGAACATGCGGCCAGGGTGAATATGAGGTATGCTATATGCTATGGCTTGAACGTGTCCCCTTCAAAATTCAGGTGCTGCCAATGCAATAGTATTATGAGGTGGGGCCTTTAAGAGGTGATTAGGCCATAAGGGCTCCTCTCTTGTGACTGGGATTATGCTCTTGTAAAAGAGGTTTCATGTATCACTCAACTAGCTTGCTCTTCTGCCTTTCACCATGTGAGGACACAGCATTTTTCCTCTCCAGAGGATGTAGCAACAAGGCCCCATCTTGGAAGCAGAGAGTAGCCCTCACCAGACAACTGAACCTGATGGAGTCTTGACCTTGGATTTTCCAGTCTCCAAAACTATGAGATGTAAATTTCTGTTTTTTTATAAACTACCCAGTCTCAGGCATTTTGTTATAGCAACACAAATGGGCTAAGATAGTGATGAAACAGTTCTGTGTCTTTTTGTGGTGACGATTACAGAATCTATATATCTGGCAAAAGTACACAAAATTATGTATACACACAGACAGTGACACACACATGTAAGTGCGTATAAAACGGGTGAAACCTAAGTAAGCTCTGTGGATTGTATCAAAATCTGTTTCCTGGTTTTGATATTGTATTATAGTAATGCCAAATGTTATTATTAGGGGAATGTGGGTAAAGGGTATATATGACCTCCCCGTACATTTTCCCACAACTTTTTGTAAATTGATAACTGTTTCAAAATAAAAAGTTAAAAAGTAACATAGGACGTGTGGGGAAAATATGGTTAGGGGCACAACACTCAGATGTTAGTCCCTGCTCTGTTTTTCAGGCTAGGGAACTTGGGATAAGTTGCTTAAAATCTGTAAACCTCACCTCCTTTCTGTGCTCTAGGCAGACAGTAGAGTCTACCCTGAACACGTGGTGTTATATTTCAAGGGTCATAAATGAGTTCTTCAAAGGAATGCAGAATTAGAAAAATGAAAGGTAAATCTGAAGAAAATATTTAGAATGAAACTTGGGGAGATAAAATGATGAAAAATCCTAAAGAGAGGGATAAAGAATTAAAGGTGATACAGTAAATAATTCTAACACACATTTAATTAGAGTCACAGAAGAAAAGAGAGAGAACAATACAGTCTTCCAATCCTTAAACATGATATTTCTTTCCTTTAATTTAGGTTTTCTTTGATTTCTCTTAGCTATCTTTTACAGCTTTCAGTATAGCCCTTGCACTTCTTTTGTTAAATTTATTTCTAATTATTTTATTCTATTTTATCTAACTGTAAAAGCAATTATTTTCTTAATTTCATTTTATGATTGTTCATTTCTGGTATATAGAATATATTTGATATTGTTTTTTGAGACAGGGTCTCACTCTGTTGCCCAGGCTAGAGTGCAGTGGTATGATCACATTCACTGCAACCTCAAACTCCTGGGCTGAAGCAATTCTCTCACCTCAGCCTCCTGAGTAGCTGGGACTATAGGCCTGCACCACCACATTCAGCTATTTTTTATTTTTTGTAGAGATGAGGTCTCACTGTGTTGCTCAGGCTTTTCTTGAACTCCTGGACTCAAGCAATCCTTCCTTCCATCTTGGCCTCCCAAAGTGCTAGGATTACAGGTGTGAGCTAGCACACCCAGCATTATTTCTGATTTTTATCTGACTTAGTATGATGCTACCTTGAAAAATGTGCTTACTAGTTCTAATATTTCTTTTATAGATTCCTTAGGATTTTCTACATAAAAGATCATTCACCTGCAAATTGAGGAAGTTTTACTTATTGCCTCCCAATCTGTATGCTTTCAATTTCTTTTTCTTACCTTTTTGCAGTGACTAGCATCTCTAGTACTATGTTGAATAATGCTGTGAGAGCAAACATCCTGAGTTTATTCCTGATGTCTGGGGAAAAACATTCAGTCTTCCATAAATAAATCTAATGTTAGTTTTAGAGTTTTCAGAGTGGCCCTCTATCAGGTTGAAGAAATACTCTTGAGGAAGATAATTATCATCTTCATTCTCGAGATGAGGAGCCTGAGGCTCAGAAAAGAGGCATATTGTCTAGGGTCACACAACCACTGAAGAGAAATAGATGGTAACAATGCCTTTCTGACTGCCAACCCCATATTCTCTCCAGGATACCATCGAGTTCAGCTGTAATTTATAAAATCTGAAATTAGAATTGAGGTTCTCCTGAACCCAAACTCACTGGTTCTTGTCTCTATAACACACTTCTTTGGCTATAAATCACATGCTTACAAAATTGAGGGGTTTTTTATGTTGGGAAAATTATCATACCATAAAATATTAAGGATATTCTTTCATTTAACTATTTTAAATGTGCAGAACATTTGAACTATTCCATTTCTGAAAATTTGTCCGGCAGAAATCCTTGTTTTTAGGTTTTTCTATTACAAAGATTACATAGTTGTGTGAGATTTTCTGTACACTGGTTGGGACAGAAGTGAATGGGATGAGGGAATTGAGGAAACTGGCAAAAGAGTGGCTGAAGTGATAAGCCATGATTTCAGACCAGCACCTTTGAATAGCGCTGTCGAACATTACCTTATCCCTAGTTTTTTCCCTGACCTTCGTTCCTATTACTCTTCCTTTCCCTCACTTTATTCCAAACAAGCTGGCCTTTATGTGATTTCTTAAATATGCCATTAGCCAGTCATGCAGTGGCCTCTGGACTTTTCCATTTGTTATTCTCTCTACTTAGAATAGTATTTTCTATAATATCCCCCAGACTCTCTCCCTCACCTCCTTCAGATATTTGTTTAAATTTCACTTTATCAGTTAGGACTTCCCTGTTCATAATTTAACCCTGACCCCTACTTCCACTATCCCCCTTCCCTACTTTTTTCCTTAGCATTTATCACTCTCTATCCTACTAAATATTGTACTTACTTATTTTCTGTCTCCCTGCTTTATGAAAACAGGATTTCTGTTTTGTTAACTACTATATTCCCAATGCCTTTTAAAAGTATCTGGCACATAGAAGATACTCAAAAATAGTTGTTGAATGAATTAATTAAATGCCTACTGGTGCAAGGCAAGACTGTGGATAGGTGACATGTTCTCATTTCTAAGGAATCTCAGGAACTTTGAACACCTACGATGTGCCAGGCATGGTGTTTGTTACATGATAGATTTTACCTTATGTCTGACTCTTAATAAAAGGTCTTCCTCTCATAATCTTCTTTCCACTCTGGATAATTTCACAAGAAAGTTCCCAACTAATATATCCTAGTGTAAAAACCCACTGTGCTGCTTATTTGTTTCTTTTTTAAGTGGAATTACAACTCCCTAATATACATATCTAGAGACATGGTTTTTCCCTTCTAAGAACTCAGTAGTCATATGGATTGAGCCTCGTTCTCACCACAGGCCTTGGGTGAAACATCTCACACAATAGATCTTCAGCAATAAAGAAGGAGCAGTATATTTGTGAGAGCGGTCTAATGGAAAGGTTGGAAAAGTGATGATGAGGCTGCTTTTTAAAAAAAAATTGATCAATTTATTTTGGCAATTATGAAAGTATCACTGCATATTCCTTAAAAATTAAATAATAGACAAGTATAAAGCATGAAATGTGAAAATGTTTATAGGTGGGTTTTCAATATAGATATTTTATTTAGATCTCTTAAACTTTCAATAGGTTGTGGGAAGCTATAGACCAAAGTAATAATTTAGGTTATATTAATTGAACATCTTTAAGCTGAAAGGAAAAAAAATCCAGCAGCTGACAATGCCAGTAGTAGTAGGAGAACTTCTAGATTTCCTGAAACACACAGGTGCTTTCAAAAACCCTTATTCCTACATATATCTATTTTCCCAAACTTTTCCCTCAGAGGCTTTTTTTTTTTTTTAAAGAGACAAGATCTTGCTGTGCTGCCCAGGCTGGAATTCAGTGGCTTGATCATAGCTCACTTCAGTCTCGAACTTTTGGGCTCCAGCAATCCTCCTGCCTCAGCTTTTTGAGTAGCCAGGACTATGGGCACGTGCCACTACACCTGGCTAATTTTCATTTTATTTGTCATAGAGACAGGGTCTTGCTGTGTTGCCCAGGCTGGTCTCAAGCTCCTGGCCTCCCACCTTGGCCTCTCAAAGTGCTGGGATTACAGGTGTGAGCCTCTATGCCTGGCCAGAGGCTTTTAAGTCTGTCTATTGCTTATCTTGACTGTTGTTCCTTGCCCAAGTCTGCTGCAACCAATAATATTACCTTTAAATGCTTTATTCCTTTGCTAGAGCTGCCATAGCAAAATACCAGACTAGGTGGCTTAAATAACAAAGATTTATTTTCTCGTAGTTCTGGAGGCTAGAAGTCCAAGATCAAGGTGTTGGAAGGCTTGTTTTCTCCTGACACCTCTCTTCTTGGCTTACAGATGGCTGCCTTCTTTTTGTGTTCTCACGTAATCTTTCATCTGTGTGCACACAACTTTGGTGTCCCTTTATGTATCCAAATTTCTTCTTATTAGGCTACCAGTCAGATTAATTTAGGGCCTACTTTAATGGCTTTATTTTAATTTAATCACCTCTTTAAAGATCCTTTTTCCAAATACAGTTGCATTCCAAGGTATCGGGGGTTAAGAGTTCAACATAGGAATTTTGAGGGGACACAATCCAGTCCTTAACACTCCACTATTTGTACATCCAAAATTCATGTCTTTCTCACACACAAAATTTACTTCTATCTCAAAGTCCCAAAATCTTAACTCATTCCAGCATCAACTCAAGGTCCCAAATCTCATCTAAATGTCTAAATTAAGTGTGTGTGAGACTGGAGGTACGATTCATCCTGAGGCAAAATTCCTCTTTAGCTGTGAATCTGTGAAACTAGACAAGTTGTCTGTTTCCAAAATACAATGGTGGGACAGACATAGTATTGACCTTCCTATTCCAAAAGGGAGAAATCTGAAAGAAGAAAGAGGTCACAGGTCTCAAGCAAGTCTAAAAGCTAAAAGGGAAAATTCCATCATATTTTAAGGCTTGAGAATAATCCTCTTTGGCTTGACACTTTGCCCTCTGAGCCCACAGGGGTGGTAGCTCCACCTTCTGGGCCAAGTGGGATGGCAGCCCCACCTCCAAGGCCCCAAGCATGGCAGCCTGGCCCGCTGAAACTGAAGAGGTGACCCTACCCTCTGAAACCAAGGAGGAGACAGTCCCACCTTTGCGGTCATTCTTATCTTTTCTTGAAGGATAACTCATGCTCACAGTCAGATAGCTCTATTATCCCAATCTATAGAATCCCAGAAGTCGGATAGCCATCCTTCATCTTGTCCCATCTCTGTCCACTTCAGTAGAAGCAGGCAGTCTTTCTGCTGCTACAACCCAATGTATATTCTTGGCTTCTGCTGAGGTGGCTGATTAGATCCATGAGTCATACCTGTAACTGTTTTATGGTGTGATTGTCCATTTGTACCCTTGGCATTTTCTCTAGAACATGCTTTCTCGTTTTTTGTAATATGGATAGACTAAAAATTTTCCGAATTTTAAGGTTCTGGTGCCTTTTTGCTTAAAAATTTCTTCTCAAATTTATCTTTCCTTTCACATTTTACCATAAAGCAACAAAGAGAAACCAGGCTGCACCTTCAACATTTTGCTTAGAAATATATTCTGCTAAACATACAACTTTGTCACTTACGATTTCTACTTTCCACAAAACGCTAGAAATCAATTTAGCCAATTTCTTTGCCACTTTATAACAAATATTGTCTTTCCTTCAGTTTCCTATGACATATTCCTCTTTCTTTCTGAGCCCTCGCCAGATTTACCTTTAATGTTCACATTTCTATCAACAGTCTCTTCAAGGCAATCTAAACTTTCTAACATGCACCTCAAAACTTTTCTTTTTTCTTTTTCTTTTTTTGAGACAGAGTCTCACTCTGTTGCCCAGGCTAGAGTGCCGTGGCATCAGCCTAGCTCACAGCAACCTCAAACTCCTGGGCTCAAGCGATCCTCCTGCCTCAGCCTCCAGAGTAGCTGGGACTACAGGCATGTGCCACCATGCTCAGCTAATTTTTTCTATATATTTTTAGTTGTCCAGCTAATTTCTTTCTATTTTTAGTAGAGACAAGGTCTCGCTCTTGCTCAGGCTGGTCTCGAGCTCCTGAGCTCAAATGATCCTCCTGCCTCAGCCTCCCAGAGTGCTAGGATTATAGGCATGAGCCACTGCGCCCAGCTAAAACTTTTCTAGTCTCTACCCAATGCCTAGTTTCAAAGTCACTTCCACATTTTTGTTACAGTAGCACTTCACTTCTTGCTACCAAAATTTGTATTAGTTTGGATTCTCTAGAGAAAAAGAACCAACAGGATATGTATAGACAAGTAGACAGTTAGCTAGCTAGCTAGATGGATAGATTTTAAGGAATTGACTCATGAAATTATGGAAGCTTAATAAGTGAAAAAGCTGCAGGGTAGACTGTCAGGTTAGAGACCCAGGGAAGAATTGCAGTTCATGTCCAAAGGCAGTCTTCTGGAAGAATTCTCTTCTTGCTCTTAGAGGTCAGTCTTTTTTCTACTAAGGCCTTCTACTGATTGAATAATACCCACCCACAAAAGAAGAAACACTAGGAATGCATGTGCACAGAGGAAAGACTGCGAGAGGACAGAAGGAGAAGCCATCTGCAAGCCAAGGGGAGAGGCCTCAGAAGAAACCAAGCATTCCAACATCTATATCTTGGGCTTCTAGCCTCTAGGACTGTGGAAAAATTAATTTCTATTTTATAAGTAACCCAATTCTCTGGCACTTTGTTATAGCATCCCTAGATAACTAATACAAACAGCATGGCAGCTCCTCAGGAAATTAAAAATAGAATTACCATCTCATCCAGTAATTTCACTTCTGGGTATATACCTGAAAGAATTGAAACCAGGGAATCAAGGACATATTTGTACATCCATGTTCATAGCAACATTATTCACAATAGCCAAAGGTGGAGCAACACAAGTGATCATCAAGAGATAAAATAGCTAAACAAATTGTGGTATATGCATACAATGGAATATTATTAAACCTTAAAAAGGAAATAAATTCTGATGCATGCTACAACATGGATGAACCTGGAGGACATTGTGCTAAGGGAAATAAGCCAATCACAAAAAAGGTGAATATTATACATTTCCACTTGTATAACACATCTAGAATAGTCAAATTCATAGAAACAATGTAAATGGTGGTTGTATGGGTTGGGTAGAGGGGGAAAAGGGTACTTGTTGTTTAATGGGTATAGTGTTTCAGCTTTGCAAGATGAAAACATTTAAAGACTGGTTGCACCACAATTAAAGACTGGCTGAATGAATGGAAAAATATAACCCAAATATCTGCTGTCTCTAGGAAATATATCTAACCCACAAGGACTCACACAGACTCAAGGTGAAAGGATGGAAAAAAATATTCCACACAAACTGAAACAAAAAGAGAGCAGGTGTAGCCATTCTCATATCAGATAATATTGACTTTAAATCAGTAATGGTAAAGAAAGACAAAGATGGTCATTATATAATGGTAGAGGGAGCAATTCAATAAGAAGGCATAACAATTCTAAATATATTAATATATGCACCTAACAGAGGTGTTTACACTTAAATCTACTGAAATGTACACTTAAAAATGGTTATGATGATATATGTTCTATATATTTTACCATAATTAAATTCCAAGGGAAAAAAAAAAACACCTTCACAGAAACATCCAGAATAATGTTTGACCAAATATCTGGGCACTTTGGTCCAGCCAAGCTGACATTAAAATTAACTATCACAAATGGTTTTAGCAAATGCCGCCTGGGAAGTTACTCCAGCCATGGGAATTCTGAGTCAGAAGAAACAAAGGGAAGCCCTTGAGACAGTCCTTCAGGGAGCAGCCAAACTGGTTGAAACACACAACCACAATTCTTTGAGAATAATGTCTGTACTGTTCCCTCTGGCTCTTAGCAACCTGGACTAGGAATCTTCATGGCTGCTGCTGATCTGGGGAATGGGGATGGTAAGAGAGCTATTTAAAGTGCCACAGCACTCTCTCACTGCGATGCTGCAGCTTTTTCTCTTCATTAAACTTTCCCCTGGTTGTAAGATTTTGACTAGAATATAGAGTTTTCTGAGAGTTGAGTCTGACAATTTTTGCCAACTTACTAGTTCCTTATGTAGAGGGACAGGGCCCTGAAGCTTGCCACTCTAACATTTTGAGTGACACCATCCCCTAAATTAAACCATTTTAATGGACCCCTAAAAGTATCCATGAGACCTAGGCGCTGTGCCTACTGTGTTTGGTAGGTAAGATTGCCTTGGGCCAGCTTCTGTGGTCAGAAAAACGAAGATTCCATTCCCAGCTCTGCCCCCAATTCTATGATCTTGGGCAATGAACTAAACTACTCTGTGACTCACTTTCCTTCTTTTTTCCACTTTTTTCCTCGGAATTGATGTGAGATTTTAAAAAAGATAACATGTGAAAATGCCTAGCTCAATACTGATACTCAAAACTCTAGTTCCAATTCCCTCTCTTCACTTTTCCATTGGGGAAATTAGTGGCTGGTAATGGCTGAGTAATTAGCCCTCACAGAGTGTTTGCATTCTCATAAACAGAGGGAAGGAAACATAAATGGACTAGACTTTTAGTGAGGTTGTGCTAATAGTTTTATTTATAGAATAGTAGATCTGTGGGGAATCCTTTTCAACCCTTCCAGAATATAATTCATCATTGCTACTCCAACCATCTGTTTTCCAAGTGCCTATCTTAAATTGAGGAACAGAGTAAAACTTTATTGACCCCAAGTTCTACAGGTCAATTGTTAACATACTTAAACTTTTTAATCCTCTTTGGTCTGAATTAAAAGATCCCAAGAAACTTGGATTTGTAATAAAATTATTAAGTTTCTTTCAATCTGAAGGCCATCTCTTTTCTTTAATCACATCATGATCTTAGTTTGTTTGACTTTTTATTTTGGTCATTGTAAAATTAGTCCTTCTGAAACAGGGCTTTGCTTTCCCATTTTCCTGCCTCTCAGCTTGAATATTTCCCAGTCATCCATGAACCAGCCTAGTATTTTAGTCTTGTCAAAAAAACTTCACAGTCTCTCTTCATCTGTCTCTTACTTCCAGTTCTCTCTGATGCCACCCTAGTCCTTGATATCGCTTACTACACAGATCCTGTGTCTGGTCTCCTTCCCTGCGTATCCTTCCAGCTTCACACTAACATTTTTTAATGAGCACAGTAGACTCATTTAAGACCATCAGAGACCCTCTAGTCCAACTTCTTCTGTTGTCTTTTTTTGCTTAGAATCCTCAATGATCCGTGTCTTACTTCACTTTGTTCTGCTATAACAGAATGTCTGAGACTAGGTAATTTATAAAAAACAGAAATTTATTTCTCACAGTTCTGGAGGCTGAGGAGTCCAAGATCAAGGCGCTGGCAGCTTTGGTACATCCTCTGGAGGGAATGAATGCTGTTCCTCACGTGGCAGAAGAGTGGAAGAAAGCAAACCCACTTTTGCAAGCACTTTTTATAGTGGCATTAATCCATTCCTGAGAGGAGCTCCCTCATGACCTAAACACTTTCCCTTAGGCCCCACCTCTCAGCACTGTTACACTGGGGATTAAATCTCAACATGAGTTTTGGAGGGGACAAAAACATTCAAGGCATAGTAACCCCTGTTTCCAAACAGAATGACTGTAACTCTCTTTGTCAAGTCTTCCAGGTCTGACCATATCCTCCCTTTGCATATCTTCCATCATACACCCTCAGGTAGGCTGCTCCTTCTGTAGGAAGTCCATCCTTATTCTCTATTTCCAACCCCTCCCCCCAGCATTCACACACTATGGAGCTCCTCCTGGAGATCCCTATCCGCCTTAGTCTGGCCACAAAACATCTAACATTTGAGCCCAATCCTACCAAGCCCCTTCCTAGTTCTTTTTTTTTCCCCCCCTTAGAATGTACAAAGTCCCTCTTTCTTCCCTTATCAGACCAACAGTTCTTAAATTGCAGTTTGATCATAGTTATTGGCCTAGTGGCCAACAAGAGTGATGGGGATAGATACTGGAGGGGGGAGCTTGTTGTCTTGCAAGTTAGAGGGCAAAATATTATCTTCATGCAAGAGGAGGATGCTAGCCATTAATTGGGAGAAATGGGTTGGATTGCCACATTTAGCAAAAAAAGAATGAATACAAGGACATCCAGTTAAATTTAGATTTCAGATAAATAATAAATTTTTTAATATAAGTTTGATCCCAATATTGTATGGAAAATATTTATAAAAATTAGCTCTTTATTTGAAATTCAAATTTAACTGATCATTCTGTATGTTATCAGGCAATCCTAGAGCTCAGAGGGTTCAGGGGTAGGTGGGATGAAAACAAAGAGATGAAAGTCCCTTTATATGCTACCAAGGATTCCTTCTGACTTTTACATTTTGCCCTAAATTGGTGATTAATTCTCTCAGCCTTCGGCTTTTCATTTTCTTTCTCCAACACATAAATGGCACTCAGAAAGTCTGCAGATTTCATACAATTGCTATTTCCTCCAATCCTCTCAATTGCTTGAGATATTACACTTGCATGTACGTTCCTTTCCACTAGTATCACTGGTGAAAGTTGTAACAACTGTACTGCCATAGCATGCCAGGGACTACCTACTATCATTATTTTACCCAATACCAATGACAGGACCCTCATTTCCTGCTCTGAAATCCCATTTTTTGGGATTTGTTCCTTAGGACACCTTCTGTTACCATCTGTCTTAGGTGAGGTTCTGGGAGGAAACGACTTTGAGATAAAGATTTGTTTGTATGCAAATTATAGGGCACGCTCAAAAGAACAACACTTGTTAAGGTACTGAGGGAGGAAGGAGTAGCAAAGATAGAAACTGAACTGTGATACAGTCACAACAAAGGCCTCAGCTAATCCCGTCGGGCACTCTGGAGCTAGGATGGCCTTTCAAAGTTGCCCAAAATTGAAGTGGGAGGTCTGGCCTTTGCATACCTACATCATCCCACCACCGGACATAGGCTGCTTCCAGAAGAGAACATAACCTTAGGAGAGGCAGCTGTCTTCAGATGAGGCCAATTCCCCAAAAGTTGGAGAAATTAAGTGCCTCTGGCCTGAAAAGATGTGGCAGGGGGTGGCAGTGGTTCTGGAAGCACAACACAGCAGCCATTATAACAAATTTAATTGTATCTCTGCTGGCTGACTTTTAACTATTAATACTTTCATTAATCTTTTGTATATTTAAAAAAATTCTGTTTATCTTCATTTTCCTCTTCTTTATTTCCCTATCTTCACAATGCTTTTTCTCTTCTCTTGTATTCCTTCCAAGTTAGTTTTCAGTTATGAATTTTTTCTTTTTATAATCATTTTCTTATTTCTATCAGTTTTTGTTTCACATCCTTCTGTGTTGTCTCTTTCTGGGTTCTCTTTCTGATTCACGCTGTTTCAAAGCTTTAAATGTTTTCTTTCCTTCAGCTCATTTAAAAATACTAGGTCAGAGTTTTCATCTGCTTCGTGTCTGCATTTTTCTGGTTTGTTCACATCTCATCCTACAGGTCTTGTCTTCCAAGGTGTTACTATTACCTATAGAAGTTTATTTTGCTGTCATAATGCTTACTGGGATCTGCTTTCTATGGATTCTTTCCCTATCCTCTACGATTCTGAACTTTCCTTTTCCCTTACCCACAATATTTTTGCCCTGTTCAATTTGATTTCTGAAACTAGCCATTTTCTTTCTGTATGTGGATTTGTTCTTCTGAAAGAAAATATATGCTGTATAGTTCTGAAATCCTCAAAGGCTTAGTTCACAGCTCTCTTTGATCTCTTGATTATTCTGTGCAGGTTTCTTCACATACCAGTAATTCAGTACCTGTGATGACTTCCAATGTTTCAATTCCTCTTAAACTCATTTTCTCAGTTTAGTCAAGAAATAATGATGTCTCATATTAGGGTGATGGCAGTGAAGATGGAGAGAACTGAATATTAAGAGGTATTTTGGTAATATAAACAAGGGGAATTGCTAATGGTCTAATGTAGGATAAAAGAGATGCTCAAAAAATGGTTTTTGGCTTGAGCAATTGGATGAATAGCTTTATAGAAATGGGGAAAACTGGGAGATGAATAATTGGTAAGGCAGAAACAGGCATTCTATTTGGCTATCTTAAGTTTGAAATACCTATTAGAGAGTTATCCGGACATATCAGAGAAATAAATCTTTGAATTGAGAGAAAAAAGTCTTAGATGTTACTTCCTTTGGGAAGCCTTTCCTGAATGCTCTCTTCCTATCCCATTAAGCTTATTATCCTTGCTACCCACAGCATCCTTTATCACTCCTATTGTAACCTTTATCAAGTTTATATTGCAATTGCCTGTTTACTGGTCCATTTCCTCTGTTGGACTGTGAGCTTTTTGTGGAACAGAAGCTGTGTTCATTTTTTTCCTCAGGTTCTTTCCTGGCACAATGCTGGCAGTCAGCTCTTATTTGTTCAATGCGTGCATACAACAGGACAGTCAATTCTGTTTTTTTCTATAGCTCCAATTTTTGAAAGTTATTTTCCAAATTTGGCCAACACTTGCCTCTTTGTATCTTCCAACCAATTCAGGATTTATCTCTGAAGTTAAGTGCTGTTAACTTGTTTCAAATACTGTCTTCAATATATTTGCCTCTGATTATATGTGACTTTATATCTGAGCGAGATATTAATCTTTCAAACCAAACATGCAATATAACCCTCAACCTTTTCACATGTAGTATCTTATACTATGTCTCCTCAAATGCGTTTCTATATTGAAATACCCAAATGTAGGATTTATTATTTGTACTATTAAATTCATCTTAGTGGATTCAGCATTCAACTCCGGAAGTGAAGATCATTTTGGATCCTGCATATATATTTAAATATCTTGATTTGTATATACTCTTACCTCCAAGTGCTCAGAGGCAGAAATTGGGAGCAGAGCAAATGTGCAAAAGTTGAGCTCCAGGACCTTGCCCCCAGCTTCAACCAGAAATTTATGTTTCGAGGTTAACACAAAGTTTATTTTATGGTGAGGTAAACACAAAATTTATTTTTGGCAAAAAAGCTTCTGTTCTAAAATTTTTAAAAACCACTTCTAGAGCAAGCCACTGGTGAATTCTGCAAGACTGAAACCAATACCATACCTTTTTCCCTCCCTGCACTTGCCATACCATTGAATTTAAATGGTTTTAATTTTTAAAATTTGCATGACTTACCTACTGTAGATTAAAATTGTGTGCAGCTAATTTTAATGAATCATTATATCTATTTATTTTGAAAAGTCCACCATACTCTTAGTGAATATTCTTATGATATGTCGTTATGAATCCCCCCAGCTTTAAACACAAAATAAACTTCTGCAAAAGAATTTATCAATTTTAAAAATGCTGGCAACTCAATTGGTCTTGTCTTGTACTCTCTGTGAAAAATGCCGCATTTTTGGTGTGCTCAAAAAAGAGAACTTACCAATTTTTGGCTGATAATTCACAGTCTACTTGTTTTACCCTGGTTCTTTCCCCTCTCTTTTCACCAGTACACCAGATGTGTTTTTAAAAGGGGGGTAGTGATATTGTAGCATAAAATAATCTCATACTAAGTCTCACAGAAGAAAAGTTGAAAAAGTTTGGGGATGATCTAACTCTCATTGGGACTACTCATCCAACTAGGTATAAACCCAACCAATCATATTATACTTCAGCTCACATTTACCATTTTATTCAAATCTCAAAGAAAAAAACCCATTAAATGTCTTGCCTAAATGCAGATCTAACACCATCTAAACTTATTTGCTTTTTCGATAGGATTAACACATGAAAGGAATATTATAACCTATTTTTTCCTGTTCCTGGTGACTTCATGTTGGATTCCAACGATATTCTCACAAGGTCACACAGCAACCTGACAGTGCAACTAAGACCAGAATCCCAGGATTTGTATTCCCGGGCCATTATATTTTCTACTATACCATAGTGATATTTAAATGCTTACAGGAGGTTCTGATCATAAAAAAAGGGAGCACCAGAGTAAAAAAAAAAATTTGTCAAAATCAAAGAATTTAAATGTAACACACTCTCACAGCCCTCTACCACTTATAAATTCTTCCTTCCTCAGTTCCAAGCATTTAGTTGGTCATAGTTTTCTAAACTAGAACTGAGCTTGAGACTGAATATTAGCTTCTACTAGGCAAGATATAGAAGAAATAAAATATTAAAAGTTTACAGTGTGATCTCCTGAGAGGTATTAAGTATAAATGATTCAGTTATTGCCCCCCCACACTCTCAAAATAATCATCTTTGAATGGGAAATGATCATATACATAAAACAATATGTAGAAATTAAAACACTTTAATATAAACATTTCCAGAATATAGACTGATTTTGTATCAGCGCTTTTTCAGAGCTTTTTAAAACTATATATCATCTAAGTTTATTATAGACTGTTTCATTTTCCACTTTCAGAACTAGAAAATACAAAAATACACTGCAAATTAGGTTTAACAAAGAAAAAAAATCAGTGTAATTTGTTTCATACGTTTTCCTTGGAGAAAGCCAAGAAACACGATTACACACACACAACAACAAGATACTACCAACACAAACCAAAACAAGGAATGAATTCTGCAACATCTGACAATTCTCATTTAAAATAAATTATTTCCCATGAGTAAATAGTTCACTATCACAGCAATATGATGAACAGAAGTAGAGACAACTTCATTTAGGGAAATTACATTATATGTAAGAAACATGTAATAATTTTTTTTGTTTTCCTTTTTTTTAAGAAAATGAGGGAAAGTAATGAGGAAAAGGCATATTGAATACTTGTACTTCACTTGGCTTTTGTTAGATATTAAAGTAACGTCCATCTAGAAAAATTCAAATAACATGAACTTCATGAAACCAATCTCTTCAATTTACTTCTTCAACCTTGAGAGAACAAAACTATAAAGTTCACAGTTCAAGAGTAGACTCATCCCAAAGCACTGACTTGTCTGTCTTTTCTTCCATGGGTTTCTTTTTGTTATGTTCTTCTTGTGTTCTTATGTTCTTGTTTCTCAGAGACTAGGTTTAGGCATTTTTGTTTCTTTCAATTAAATTTCAAGTTTTACAACAAAAAAATTAGTTTTCCTAAACTGACACTGACTGTATCTACCTCTCCTTTTCTTCATCTGATGCTTTCGTTTTTGTCTAAACCCATTTTCTTAACTTATTTCTTCAATTAATCTTTGAGTAAACAAATTAAAAGTTCAAAATCCAAGAGTAGGCTCATCCCAATACATTAACTCTTCTACCTTTTCTTCAACAGGTTTGCTTTTCTCTCATGTTCTTCCTGTCATGTTCTTTCTCAGAGGCTAGGTTTAGGCTTTATATTTCTTTTTCAATTCAATTTCAATTTTTACACAAACAATTTGTTTCTGAACTGACAATGACTGTATCCACCTCCCCTTTTCTTCATCGGATGCTCCTGTCTTTGTTTAAATATATATTCTTAACTGTTTTCTTCAAATAATCCCTGGGTAAACAAAACTAAAAGTTCAAAATCCAAGAATAGACTCATCCCAAAGTATCTCCTCTTCTGTTCTTTCTTCAACAGATTTCTTTTTCTCTTTCTTGTGCTTACGTTCTTCTTTCTCAGAGCGCGTGTCATGGCTTTTCTTCTTTTTTCGATGCTTAAGCTTTCCTGAACTGACCCTGACTTTATCCCCCTCTCTTTTCCTTTGTCGGATGCTCTTATCCTTGTCTAACTCTGTATCCTCATAACTCTTTTTCCTTTTATGCTTGGATTGCTCCTTCTCAGGCCTTTCTTCACCTTCTTCCAGGTGTCGTCTTCTCTTCTGATGTCTCCGTTTATGACCTGCTTGATGGTCACTGGTCTTATTTTCTGAGGAGTGGTGTTTGTAAACTTCAGATTCTACACTGTATGGGTCAGAGTTATTTTCTTGCTGATTAAGGCTCAAGGGTACTGGTTTTTCTGGGCAATAATCTCTGGTGGGTGGAGAGTAGTTAGTAGAGTCTAGTCTTTGTTTGCTGTCATGAGCTGGTAAGCAATGAGGTAACTGGTTCTCCGCTGCTTGTGAAATACTGTATGGTCTGGGATAGGCAGGAAAAGTCTCAAATGGGAGTCTTTGCTCTAACATTCTATGTTTGGGTCTGACATCAACCATTTCTCTGTACCTATGTGTTTCCACAGAGCTATCGCCTGTGTTTCTGAAACGAGTCCTTGGCTCTAGACCTCTGGCTTTCTGCACTTTGATGTAATCTTCAAGTTCATCTTGGAAGGAATCATATGTCCTCTTTGAATGAGCTGGTAACCCATGAGGTAACTGGCTTTCTACTGGTGAAATATAGTATGGTCGCTGGTAGGTCTGGGAAGTCTCAAATGAAAATCTTTGCTCACTCATTCTTTGCCTGGGTCCAGAATCAACCATTTCTCTGTACCCGAAAGTTTCCATAGGGTTCTCTCTCATCTTTCTGAAACAAGTCTTTGGATCTAGTCCTCTGGCTTTCTGCACTTTGATGTAATCTTCAAGTTCATCTTGGAAAGAGTCATATGTCTTCTGTGAATAAGCTGGTAAGCAACGAGGTAACTGGTTTTCCACTGCGTGTGAAATATTGTATGGTCCTGGGTATGTCTGGGAAGTCTCAAATGGTAGTCTTTGTTCAAACATTCTATATCTGGATCTGGAATCGACCGCTTCTCGGTATCGACGGGTCTCCAAAGAACTCTCTTCCATCTTTCCGAAGCAAGTTTTGGGTTCTAGTCCTCTGGATTTCTGCACTTTGATGTAATCTGCACACTCATCTTGGTAAGAGTCTTGTGTCTTCTTTGAATTCTTCACTAGATTGACAGCAATGGATTCTCTGTAAAGAAGACAGTAGAAAATTCTTGTTACTAGATTATTTTATTCTGAATATTTTCTTTGCTCTCAAAAATATTAGTCTGAAAAACAAAAACAAAAGCTCAAACAAATTTTAAAAACCTCCCTCATTATAAAAGCTGTAAATCATAATTATTTTATGCCAAAAAGAAGCAACAGGGATAGTGACATATCTTCTAGACACCTCCCAATTTTTATACAAAAAAACAAAAAACAAAAACACCTTTGTCAGGCCTGGGATGAAAGGGAGGGTGCATACAAAAGAGTAGACGTATTTGATACTGTTGTAATACTGAAAGTGTTAAGGCATGTTGGGATGTCTGGGTAAGGACCAATAATACTTAATGTCCTGACAGATGGTCTGTCATATCCTTTTTAAAGTTTCCATTAGTCAGCTCCTTATACAGATCTATAAATGTGATAGGTATTTATTCTGGAACCCTGAGATATTTTTAAAAATCTAATCTAAATCTATACACCATGGAGTACTACTCAGCCATAAGAAAGAATAAAATATTGTCTTTTGCAGCAACCTGGATGGAACTGAAGGCCATTATCCTAAGTGAAGCAACTCAGCAACAGAAAAGTAAATGCTGCATGTACCCACTTATAAGTGGGAGCTAAACTATGGCTACATAAGGACACACAGAGTGGCATAATGGACATTGGACACTCAAAAGGGGGTAGGGGTAGGGGTTACAGATGAAAAATTACTCATGGGGTACAATGCACACTATCTGGTGATGGGTACACTAGAAGCCCAGACTTTACCACTATGCAATGCATACATGCAATGGAATTCAACTTGTACACACTAAATCTATTAAAATAAAAAAAAAATAAAGGCCTGCAGTACTGATTAGAAGGCATTTAATCTGGTTGCATATGATGTCCTAGGCTTGTGTTACTCAGTCTGTTACTCTTCAAGTAAAGTTTAAGAAACAATAATTCTAAAAAAAAGTCTAAATCCTAAATCTATCCAGGCATGGTAGCACAGGCTCTCTGTAATCCCAGCTACTTGGGAGGCTAAGGCAGGAAGGTCACTTGAGCCCAGGAGTTTGAGGCTATAGTGCACCATGGTTGTGTGAATAGCCACTGTATTCCAGACTGGGCAACATAGTGAGACGCTGTCTCTTTGAAAAAAAAAAAAAAGGTCAAAATGTAGGTTAATTTTGCAAGTCAGACAATTTAGCTTCTAAGTATTTGAACTCAAATAATATAAATATTTCCTACTTGAATAAAATAATGTAACAGAAATACTATGTCGTGATTTCATTTATTTATTTATCTATTTATTTATTTATTTATTTGGGATATTATGGGGGTACAAACATTTTGGTTACATGTAATGCTGTTTGTCCCACCCAAGCCTGGGCTACAAGTGTGTTTCTCCCCCATACAGTGCATTCTGCTTCCATTAGTTGTGGGTTTACCCCTGCCCCTTGCCCCTGCAACTGGCACCCAGTACATTTTACTACCATATGAACACCTTAGTGTTGGTCAGTTAGTACCAATTTGATGGCGAATACATGTGGAGCATGTTTTTCCAGCCTTGTGATACCTCACTTCGAAGGATGGGCTCAATCTCTATCCCGGAAAATATAAGAAGTGCTAGATCACCATTGTTTTTTGTAGTTGAGTAGTATTCCACGGTATCCATATACCACATTTTATTAATCCACTCATGTATTGATGGGTGAGATATCACCTAACTCCAGTGAGAATGGCCCTCATCAAAAAATCCCAAAACAACAAATGCTGGCATGGATGTGGAGAGACTGGAACACTCTTACACTGCTGGTGGGACTACAAATTAGTACAACCTCTGTAGAAAATAATATGGAGATACCTCAAAGAGCTAAAAATAGAAACACCATTTGATCCAGCAATCCCACTACTAGGCATCTATCCAAAGGAAAAAAAGACATTCTATAATAAAGACATCTGCACTTGAATGTTTATAGCAGCACAATTCACAGTATGTCTTGATTTTAAAAGCAATAAGCCAAATATACAATAGTTAAATGCTCCTCTGTCCTGCTACCTGAACTACCCAGTCCCCAATTGTCCACTCAATTCTTCTCTCTTTAAAATAATAGAATAGAATGGATTAAACATTAATTAAGCTCCTACTATGTGCCAGGCCAGGAACGTTACACATACTCTATTT
This sequence comes from Indri indri, assembly GCA_004363605.1. Lineage (NCBI taxonomy): Eukaryota > Metazoa > Chordata > Mammalia > Primates > Indriidae > Indri > Indri indri. Next base: position 23,922 of record RJWJ010002716.1, read on the forward strand.
CATCATAACAATCTTTTATCAGAGCTGTCCAAAGTTACATACTTGGTAGAAAGATGGATCTGGTATTCTAACCTAGGTTTTTCCATCAGTAAGACCTCTGTTCTTAACCACTACACTTTACTGGAAGAGTGACTGGATCACTGAATCCCTGGAACTAAGCCAACCTTCCAGAGATTCTTTGAGTTTGTGTGGTTAGCATGAGAGTGATCCTTTAGCATTTCTCCAAAGGACACTGCTGTCTGGTCAGGAAGGGTACCAGTTAGCCAGCTCTGCCAGTACACTACCATGACTAGAGAACACCATTAAGGATGTTAGTGTGCAGTATGTTACAAATACCGCCAACCATATCCAGGTTCATAGGGAAATGAATGCCTAGAAATTCTGTAAAACACATGAAAGTGTGCTTGGCTCTGGTATTTGGTGTCATAGAAACATTATGACAAAAATACTTACCTAATTTGATGTTCACTTCCTCGCATATGGAACCGAAACATATCTAAAGATGTAAAAGTGATACTACAAATACGGCAAACGTAGGTTCTTGTATTAAATGCTGAAAAAACAACAGAGTTCAAGTTAAGGTCAGTACGGATACGCATAGAATCACATAATGTTAGAACTGGACAAAAATTTATTAGAGATCACCTACTTAAAATTTCCCAATAAAGATAGGGCCCAGACAGGTCAAATGACTTGGTCAAAGTCACAGAGCCAGTTAGTAGTAGGGTTAGCTTCTCAGAGTCCATGTCTCTTAAATTAATGCCCAGAATTCTTTACACTACACAACACTGCTTCTCTAGCCTTGATCTCTTCCCTAAGAATCTGCCATCTGCCTGCTTATTGTTGCTACATGGAGGTGCAGTAGTCACCTCAAATTCAGCATGCCCAACCAACCTTCGCCTCTGAATTGCTCAACCAACCTCTTTTTATTTGCCCTTAACTCTCTTTCCACCCAACCAAAACCTGAAACATCCCCAAATACTAAAAACAAATAAAAGCAAATTTTAACTCTCTTACCTGAAATCACTGTAGTGCATTAGTTACCAAAAGTAATTTCCACAGATTTTAGAAAGGAGAGAGGTTCAGTGAGCCCTACTCTCAGGATAAAAGCTGAAAGCAAAATTCTAAAACGTAACTACTAGTTGCCACTTCCAAAGAGTCAAGAACTATAGAAGAGCAACTGTACACCAGCTAGCTAACTATTCTGCTTCTTAGGCAGAATTAGAAGCAGGGATAAATTAATTTTTATTTTCTTAGTCTCATCATCCTTCTACTTTCTCTTTGATCAGAAGAAGCAAAGTAACAAATTTCATAAGCCAAACGTAAACGCAATCCCATCCTAGGGAGGAGGCAATAAATTGGTGGTTGCAGAGATTTTTAGGGACAACCAAGGTCTTTCTTAAAAGGTTGCTTCTTTTAAATAAAACAGTACCCTAATAAGTTAAAGGAAGCTAAATTAATCATTATCAAGTGTATTGGCCATGTCTGAACAAAGATTATTCATAGAAACATTGTAAGACTACTGGTAAAGAGAAAGAATAATGCTAACTTAAAGAGACTGCTCAGTATTGACATATACTCTATTGTGGGCCTAGGAGAGCTCAGCAGGTTGTGTCAAAATATGAATGAATGATTCTTCAAAATTACCCTTCCTCTCCATGCTATGATTTTATGCTCACCAAGTCATTCTCTGTTTATAATCCATTTCCCATATTCTTTGATATTAAGAAAAGGATACCATGGATGACAGACATCAAGAAAAACTGGGAACTGGAAATATATATCTCCTTTTACCATAAATCAATACCAGAATGATAATACATTAACTTAAATTACAATGTTTCCCAGCCTTCTCTGATAAGAATCACTTAGGGTATCAGTTTAAAATATAGATTCCCAGGTCCCTCCCTTGGAAAACACGATTCAGTCTTTCACAGCGATGGGGAATTTGTATTTTAACAAGTAAAGGCAAGTGATTATCAGAGACTTTGTGAGAAATATACTAAATATCTTTCCAGTTCCTCAGTTATTTATCAGCCTTTTTCAAGTCTGTTTGTGAGTCCCTGATTTGAGGCTGAGCAACTGTAAAGGTTATGGACTTCCTGCAAAGCTAAGGACCAAACCCAGGAAGACCAAACCCAGGACTGTGTATCTTCACACAACCCTTTTCATGAAATACTTACTATCTTTATTTTACAGGTGTCAAAACTAAGCTCAGATTAACTTGGCCAGTACCATATATTTTGAAGGTGCTCAAGTTATGCAAGATAAGCAGGAGTCCTGGTTTCCTCTAGATTAGTGGTTCTCAATGCTGATTATACATTAAAATCATGTGGAAAACTTTTAAAATATTCATGTTACAGCTCCACATCAGACCAATTAAATCAGAATCTCCAGAGGTAGAACCAGGCTTTCTTACTTTTTGAAAGTTTTCCAGATGATTTTACTATCCAGCCACGGTTGCACACCTGCTCTAGATTATTGAGCTAATGACCTTCATTATGATTATAAACTGAGATTATATTTCAGAAGTTTTATATATTTATTTAGTGCTTATAAAGTTTACTCTATATAGTGCCCTCCTCAGTTCCTCCTCTGTTTCCCCACAAATTCCATCAGAAGTAAGATTTTAATAGAGGTAATATAGGCGCTTAGAAGAACTGCTGGTCACATATGAAAGATCCAGAGGCAGTTCTAGAACTGTGGTCTGATTACCATTATCTTAGCCCTTGGTTTCTCCACACACTGATGTTCTTTATCTTTTCCAAGGACATAAACATCTCAGAAAATAATATATGAAAACTATGTGAACCTTTTCTGTGAAGATATAAAGCCTATGCACTGCCCCCAAGGTCAGAATTCCTGGTCAAATCCTCCATAGTGGGACCTGCCTCCATTATGTTTCTTACACTCTCCATTCCTTTATCCCCAAGACATCTCCTTGGCCCTGTTCTGCTTTTGGCTGTCCTGCTCTCGGCCCTGTTCGGATTCCTTGTTTCTGAGTTCACCCAAAAACTAAGGCTTCTCTGCATCTTGTACCTTTTAGAATCTTCCATAACTTAACACTTGTGGGGTCCAGAAGTGCATGTCTTTATAGTCTAATATTGTGGTTCTCAATCTTGGCTCCATATCAGAATCACTTGGGGAGTTAAAAAAGAGAAAACAAAACACTGATGCATAGGTCCCAGAGATGGTAATTCAACTGATTAGAGGGATGTGGCTGGAGCATTGGGATTTCTAAAAGCTTACACATAATTCTAAGGAGTAGTCAAGGTTGAGAACCACTGGTCTAATATCTTAAATGGGGGAAGGAATCAACTGAGAGTTACATATAAGTAAAACTGAAGCTGAACGTTTATCTTATGAAGAAAAATAGAAAATGTCCAATTTACCTGTTCTTAGATTATGACAGGAGGACAAAACATTTTTAAAAACCTAACATTTGTTGAGAACCTATTCTGTGATGGGTAGTGTATATATTTTTTATTTCAGCCTTATTCAATCCTGTGTAGTTGCATTATTTTCATTTTATATCTGAGGAATCTGAAGCAAGGGACTTCAAGTATATCTCCAAATTTATGTTCATCCCTATATACAATACTGCCTCTCAATAAACAATTAGCAAATATGAATTAAGAAAAACTGTGTACTCATTAACATATAGAGAACTGAGAAGGATTTTAACAGAATAAAACATAATCTTTTATCTCAAGGATGCTAATTCACTTGAGGGGCTATAATTGATGCAATGAACAGTAAAGCCTATGAGAAATCAAAGAAAGGGGAGAATACCAACAGCCAGAGCAGTGAGGGAAGTTGTGATGGATTTTGAAGGACAGGAAGAATCTGTATTATAAAGAAAGCAGATAAGGGCACTCGAGGGGATGAAAACAATATCAGGTATGGCAGAGACAGAAATGAACATGACAGCTGAATCCAAATAATCTGTTCAACAAATACTGAGTACCTATGTAGCATCATGCTAGATGCTAGGGGATACAAGATGAATAAAACAGCCAGGCTGTCCACAAGTCCAGTGTGAGAAAGATTATGTGAACAAAGGATTTCAGTCTCACTTGTTAAAAGTAAGAGAGGCATGCTTAAGAGGTATGGGAGTGCAAAGAAGCAGAGAAATTTAGCACAGTATAGGGGTCTGAAGAAGGCTACTGGAAGAGATGATACCTTAGCTAAACCTGGAAGAATGAAAAATGGTTAACTTGATGAAAAAGCTGAGAAGACCATTCTAGGCACAGAAAATAGAATGCAAAAAACTACAGAAGTGTTTATAGGAACTTCTCGGAATTGTTACAGAGTTAAAAACAAAAGGATGAGATGGGAAGAGGCAAAAAGGGATCAGATCAAAGAGAGACTTACATGTTATGCTAAGGAGCCTAGATTTTTTAGTCTGTGCTCTGGGAAATCTTGAAGTGTTGTAAATAATAAATGACACGGTTGGTCAACTGTGTGTTTTAGATGAATCTCTCCTCTGGCTGCAATACAGAGGATGAAGTTAAGAGGAGCGAGTCTAGGAATAAGGAGACCACAGTTATGAGGTGAATACACTGACCAGGCAAGAGATAATGAGGACATGGACTAGAAGGGTCTCAGTAGGGGTAAAGAAAAAAAGGGAGACTGGTAAAATATTTAACTTTAAAACTGGCAAAACTTAGTGACTGACTGAATACGAGGGATAGGGGAGAGGGAGGAATCTAGAGGAGTCTAAAATAGCTCCCAGAAACCTAGTTTGGTAACTGGGTGGGTGGTGACCCTATTAACTGAAATTGGAACTTCAGCAGGGAAGTACTGGTTTAGGGGATAAGAGAGTAAGTAACGGTGAGTATAAGTCTGAACACAGAGAGTTTGAGATATCTCTGAAACTTTCCTGTAAAGCTGTCTGACAGGCAGTTATATATGAGTCTGAAAGGCAGAAGATAGGTCGGAGAGATTTTGGAGATGTAAGAACATGGGGGTAGTCAAAATAATCAGAGTGGATGAAATCTCCTGAGGAAAATGTATGCGTGGGCACAGGAATAGCAACGTAATGATAAAACCCTGGAGAGTGCCACTCTTTAAAGTAAGATGGCAGAGAAGGAGGAACTCATGAAAATCCACCAAGTAAATGACAGAGAGACATAAGGATGAATAGGAGAGAGTGATGTCAAAGGAGCTAAATAAAGATGTCCATTGGATTTAAAAATTTAGAGGTCACTCTGACACTCTGAGTAGTAGTTTCAGTGGAGTAGCAGAGTGGCAGTGTAAAAGCTGGGGGAATATGTGCCAACAAATGGCAATGAGTTAGAGGAGTGAATAATAAGTGAAAACAGTAAGAGTAGACAACATTGAAAAAAAACTTGGCTGAGAAGGGAAGGGGAAAAGTGTAGTAGTTAAAGGGCAACTCAGGGTTACAAAAGGATTTGGGTAAGGCAAGATACCTGGTAATCCACATCTGATGGCCAAATTTTTCTTGATGAAATAAGAAGCTTGTCAGAAGTGTGAGGAGGGGGAATGTAGAGCAGGGGAAGGGAGTCTTGGAGAATGATACAGGTTTAAAATCATCACTAAGGAGAAAGTGAAGGAAAAGAAAAATGATTAAGTAGGACTAAAAGCCCAAAGAGGATGGATACCAAGGCTCTGAAGAAGTACCCAATTTCTAGACTTAGATACTTTTCCACAGCAGCACTCAGGAGGCCTGAATGTAGAAGTAGAAAAGGTGAAGACTGGAACAGATTCAAAGTTGAAATTTTGCTACTAGGGAATGAGAGAGTAACAGTGAGGTACAAGTAATGCTTTCCAGAAGGTTGTTACAGCATCAAGGTGTGAGGTGATGGTAGTAGAAACATAATGAAACAGTGCATAAAGGAGAAATAGTTCCAAAAAGATTTGATAAGACTTGCTGATGGATAGGATACAGGGAATTAAGTAGACAAAGATACCCTCAAAGATTCAAGTGTAGATGACTAATAAACAGTTGAACTACTGGCAAAGACAGACAACTTGGGAAATTCCAGTTGGTTTTAGAGAAGATTATTAATTCAATTTTAGATATGCTGAGTTACAGGTGAAGGTGAGACATCTAAGTGCAATAATGGGGCTAGAAATTAGTAAGATAAACAAAACAAATACAATAAATAAAAAATACATACATACTTTAGTTCCATATCGTTATGGTAGCCATTCCTGTGCTAGTAAGATCTGGGCTGTATGAGGGACATGAAGAAAGCAGTGAGAATGATGAAGAAAAAGAGAAAGAGATTAGACATGGGAGAAACATAAAAATAATGGCAGATGGAAAGAAAGGCAGAGACAGAAAGAAGAAAATGAGGGAAGACTGAAATTGTTAAGGTGGCATATGTTAAGTTGTTTTGTTACCACTTGCTAACATGCAATATGGGCTTCTGCTGTTACTGTTGTTTCAAATTCTCATTAACTAATTTAAATTCTCCAGCCTTTTTTTTTTTCTCTCTGAGACAGAGTGTCACTCTGTTGCCCTGGCTAGAGTGCCATGGCATCAGCTCACAGCAACCTCAAACTCCTGGGCGCAAGCAATCCTCCTGCCTCAGCCTCCCAAGTAGCTGGGACTACAGGTACGCGCCACCATGCCCAGCTAATTTTTCTATATATTTTTAGTTGTCCAGCTAATTTCTATTTTTTTAGTAGAGATGGGGTCTCACTCTTGCTCAGGCTGGTCTTGAACTCCTGAGCTCAAACTATGCGTCCGTCTCGGCCTCGCAGAGTGCTAGGATTATGGGTGTGAGCCACCGCGCCCGGCCTCCAGCTGTTTTTTAATACTCAAATACTTACTGCTCTTGAAATGAAATAGTCAAGGCAGGGTTGAAAATTTGTTCTTTGAGCTCTAGCTTCAGAGGCTAACATAGAATGGTTTCAATGACTGTATTAAATGATGCTGATGACCATCCCCCTCCTCCATCATCAGATGAAAATTTCTCCAAAATCTTTCTTCCCTCATTCTAATAACCTTGAAACTCCGGAGTGCCAAAATTACCCTCCCCCTTTAGAAGTGACAAGAGTGCTTCTCATAGCTGACTCAGTTCAAATTTACCTAATGCCACTAAACTAGAAGCTACTTATTTCAGATACCCTCAGCCCAGCAATAGGAAATATGCCCTAACAAGTGGAAATCTGTCATTTCACCAAACATCTACTCCTACTTTCAGAAGCCCTATCACTTCTATTTCTACACTTGCTGAAATCAACATTCTTTAAAATCCCAGATAAAAATACTTATCTCTATGTAACTTTTTGGGATATATGTTGGATCACGTTAAATAGGAAAATGAAATAGTACAAAAAGGGGGTAAGCACTCAATAAATAAAGCTTAATTAATAGTTCACTGATTCATATAGTAAACTAATCTCTATTAAGGCGGGCCTACTTCTGTGCCAGTTTCTATCTCTAGCACTGGAAATATAGATGAGTTAGATGAAGTCCCTTCCCTCAAAGACCTTACACTCTAATGGGAGAAAGACGCATAGAGAGATAATTAGCTATGCAGGTTAAGGAATCACAGAAGATTAGCCTTGAAGGAAATGAAAAGACTTCCAGGCAGCAGCAGTATGTTAAAAAATGAGTAGGAGTTAGTCAGGAGAAGAGGGTTATGGGGATATTCCAGGCAAAGTGGCAGCATGAACAAGGGGATAGAGACAAAAAACAGGGTAATGGTTTCTCGAAACCATAAGCAATTTGCAGGTACTGACCCACATAGATCACGGCCGGAAGTTCCAGGGGATAAGCCTGGAGAAGGCAGGCAGAAACAAGACGGTAGAGAGCTATGGAGCTTAGATTTATCCTTCAAAGATAACAATGAAGGGTGAAACAATGAAGGGTCTTAAAGAAGGGTAATGACATGGAAATATTTATATTTCAAGTGAAACACTCTAGTGGTTAAATTGAGGGTGAATTTGGGGAGATAAAACTGGAGACAGGGAGAGTAGGTAGGAGATTGTGGCAATACTCTAGGATAACACATCTCAAAATTTATTGGGTACAAATCACCTAGGGATCTTGTTAAAATGCAGATTCTGATTCTGTATGTCTGCAGTGAGTGGGGCCTGAGATTATTTTTTCTAACAAGCTCCCACGTGATGCCAATGGTGCTGATCCACAACCCGCACTTTGAGTAGTAAACCTGTAGGAAAGATGTTGAGGACCTAAACAAGTGTGGGAAAAGCAGGGCTGGAGAGAGGGTACAGCAATATTCAGGAGGTAAATGAAGCTTGGTGATTCATTAGATATAGAAAGTGAAGAGGTGGTGTTGGGGGGTTCACAGTTAACTGCAGGTTTCTAGTTTGAACAACTTAGTGGACCTGAAATGGCTATGAGGCATCCAGGTGAAGCAGTAGCTGCCATTTGGATATGTGAGTCTAAGACTTGACACAAAGGTCATAAGCATACACGTGAGAAATGAAACCAGGGGAAGAGATTAAATCACGTTTATAGAGTAAGGTCAAGAATGGAACCATGGGAATACCTAGGTCTAGGTAATGAATAAAAATAGACCCCATAAAGAAAACAGAAAAGAAACAGAAACACGGGAGAAGAACCAGAGCATAAGGAGTTACATAGGACAAAGAATACAGCTTCCAAAAGGGAGTAATGAGCATTTTCACACGAAGCAGAAAGATCTAGTAGGGAAAGAACTGAAAAATAACAGTGAGTGAAGGAAAAGAAGTGGGTGGAAGAGAGAATATGAAAGGGGAATAAAATACACTAGTAGTGAGAAGATGCCTGTGGGGGGAAAAATGAAAAAAAAATATGGTTAGAAGAGCAAATGGATCACTTCAGCCAGGATAACTCTCTTTATTGTGCCTGAATTCTGCCATTCTTTCTTAGCTCCAAGCCCTTTTGTTCATCCTCTCTCCTTCCCATTTCTATCAATTGAAATCATCAAAATCTACGAAGATTTTTCTGGACCATGATGTTTCATTCCTCTAGTTACCAAAAATACGTACACAAAAATCCAAGTCTGTAGCCTCTTGCGATGAAGTCTTATTAACCCAACTAGTTTACACACTTGCTCCTTCAGGAAAAATGGTATATTCTCATTTGTATTCCCAAGAATAAGCAGCTTAGACCCCAAGAGATATTTAAACCATACTTAGTAAATGATATAACCACATGATACCAATTTTTTCTCACATAATGCTAATTTAAAATACTTCCTTATGTTCCTAAGATCACATGGAACCACAGGAATAGCTATATTTGATTATAAAATTAATAGGGGTCCTCTAAACCATTCTGGATCTCATTTTCTACAAAACAAACAGATGAAGCTAGGTGGAATCAAAAGTCCTTACTTATCTAAAATTCTAGGATTCCATAAATACCATCGACTTCTCACTCAAGAAGAGTAAAATGATATATAAATCAGCTAGTATGTTTTATAAAATACAAACTTCCTATGAAAGCGTTTTGGGATAATTTTACAGTTTACCATTTGCATCTGATTTTGCTGGAAGAGGTTTCTCTCTTATCTTGTCTACAAACGTCTTCCTAGCTTCATTTGTGTTTTTTCCCAACATAATGCTGTTGGGCCATTATTGGACTATTAAAGGAAGCAGGACAGAGCTTGCAATATTTGTTTGGATTATTCAAATCCAAAGCACTGCTGGAAGAAGAAGGCATAGTCTTGTCTTTAATCCCACCTGGAGGAGGCTTGGCAGCAAGGGGCTTCGGGAAGGTTGACTCTGCAGAAGTAGGAATAGGCACACCTGCTGAAATAGTTATAATGAGAAGTGATCAACATATGTTCAGATATTAGAGCTACACTTATTGTAGAGTATTAGGGAAATATAGAACTCTCTAAAAATCCACTCTCTGGACTTTTTTAGCAGAAGGCTGCTGTATAAAGGTACTCAAGACAAAAAAAATTTCCTTCTGTGAGAATGGAAATTTGAATATGAATCTGTCTCCAAGTTTCTCCAATAAAGACATGGAAAGGAAGGAATGTTCTGCATCAAGTATTGCCTAATTACATTCATGTAAAGAATCAAGGAAAGCATGAGAGTCATCTTAGGATGATTCTTTGAAACTTCTAAGTTGGTGACTTTCTTGAGCAACATAGTAGGGCATCCACTCACTCTAGATTTGTGATGTTTGCATCAGAATAAAATATATGCAATTATTTAAGACTACAAAATTATATAGGCTCCTAAAATTCCAGTTATTTCATAGCTCTTTCATTTATTCTTCTCTCTGAGCCCAAATTGATGAATTTTTGGAGACTGAAGATAAGGCTTTTACGAGATGCTTTCTACTACAGAGCACACTGATTCTTTCCCGCTTTAGAAGGACAGGCAGAAAAACAAACATACAAAAATTAGAGAGACTAGAGTAAATTTAAAAAATAATTCTGGTTTCATTTATTGAGAAAACAGTAAGTTTTAGTAATTTATTTTGTGTCACTGACTTCATTGGGTGATGCCTACGCTATCAGTTGGAAATAAATGTTAGTGAATTTTCCATGCCAGGCATGCCTTAGTCCTGAAGCGTTGAAGCTAATAAGAAGATGGTAAATTATTTATTCCAGAGGATTAACCACCCTTTTTTTTATTCTATCACACAAGTTTTTAAAAATATGATTTGGATTTCCCAGGGTGTACTCTGCCATTTCAGGCAACTTTAGGTCAGGTTGCTCATATGCACTGGTGGTCCAAAATCACTGGAAGGAGGAAAGAGGCAATATTTTGTAATTTTGTGTATCTTTAGGATTTAAGATAAAATAAGTATTCAGTAACTACTAATTGATGATGCTGGTGGTACTTCTTTCTTCATATTCATAGGAAGAAAGGAATAGGCTGTCAGAGTAGAAGGAAATTCAGTAATATTCATTTATTTATTTATTTTTACCTACAGTTAATAGTCAGGAAACAGTGCATCCATAACTATATTACGGTGAAGACACTGATTGGAACACACATATGAGATAATGTTTTGGAAAGTACTAAAGCAAAAAAAGAAAAGTAAATACGAGCTAAGATTTTATGATTTGATTGGAAACTGACAGAGTTCCAGCGCTTATTATTGTTTCTTTATAGCTAGCAGAGGAAATCACTGAAAGGGAGAGGTCCTAACATTTCTAAAAATTCAGCTAGCAAGTATAATCTCCATTAAATGACAAAGACAGAGAAAGAGATTAACCGGGCAGAAAAAGAATGACCGAGTTATTTTAATCAGAGCAAAAGTGTCCCCAACAAAAAATGTATGGCAGAGTTAGGAAAAATGATAAGTAGATCCTGTATTGAACATAAAGATGTGAGTGGAACCTTACCCATCTCTGGCTGAAATCCTGAAGGAGATACATTACCACGTTCTTCCATTAATTGTTTCACTTTTTCAGCATGGACTTTCCCCACATAGTGAGATTGAGCAACAACTGGGGAGCTAAAAATCATGTTGCAGAGATCACAAAATTTGTTTCTGTCCACTACTTCGTTCCTATCCACCTGAAATAAGCACAATCTTGTTAGAAAGGTCAGATAACTCAAAGTTTAGAATTAAGACACCAACACAGATCACTCACCTTGAAATTCCCAACATGCGTCTTCATTCTCTTACCAGGCACTTCATGTTGTTCCCCATGCATACGAAAATAAAAATTAACATTTTGAGCATGTTTTTCACTCTGAAAAAAGATATAATATGACTTCGTTTATTCAATAACAAAGTCACCCAAAATTTACACCTCACTGAATTTAAGGACAGTACTCATGTGTTTTAATATATTTAGTCTGTACCAAGTTTATGAAAGAGCATCACATGTTCTCAAATCTCTAAATTTCAATTAAAATAATGCTACGATTTAGAAGCCAATAACCTTTAGATTCTTGTTTCTGACAGAAACTTCTAGTTGCTGCGAAATATCACATGTCTTCTTCCTTAGTTACAAATCTTGAGCAACGTACCCAGCTAAAAGACATTTTCCAGCCTTACTTTCAGCAAGATGTAGTAGCCATGTGACTAGATTTTGGCCTGTAACATGTAATCTGAAGTGTTTATGTGGAACTTCTGGGAAGCCTCCTTAAAAGGCTGGGGGATAAGCGCTTCTTCTATCCTTCTTCCCTTCTGCTTTTGGAATTAAGATACAAAGGATAGAGTTCAATAGTCATCTCAGACCAAGAGGAACCTTGAAGAAGAAAGCCAGTTCATCAGAGCAGAAAGATAGAAAATACCTAGATCCCTGATGATATCATGGAGCTGTCATATCAGTCCTGTACCACCTACCTCTCAAATTATTTCATATAAGGAAATAAACCCTTCAGGTTTAAGTCAAATTAGAAATAATCTCTGAACAAATGTATAACCGAGTATATAAGAATAACAAAAATGCTGGTATAGGGACAAGGGAAACTAACATTTCCTGAGCACATAATGTGAGACAATCATTCTCTCTACAGAATTTTAAACTGTGAAATATATCCATCATATAATTATAGCGATTTAATTTCAATCAACATAAGGACTAAAATACAATTGCCAATAAGGTTAGCAGTGGACAAAACTAGATGAAGTGTTTAAAAAAGTAGAATTGGCATTACATTTATTTGAAGTATATGTATCTAGTATGTTTGGTAACCCAGATTCCAGAAATGAAAGAAATCCAGTAGCTCATCAGATGATGCTGACATGTGAGACAATGCCAGTGAAATCAGAAGGAATCATTTTTAGACTTAGTCATACCAATGACTAGCTGCGGAGAATTACTGGCTCTCTGGGTCTCAGTTTTCTAATTTATAAACTAAGAGAGAAAGGACATTAAACAGTCTGTCTTTTGGCTCTAGAATTCTACGGTTCTGGGCCTAGAAACGTGGCTAAGTCAAGTGCAAGACAAGTTCATTTTGTTTTTATAGTCTTCATTTACTATAAAGGAAGACTGGAAGTTCTACATAATATCCCTTGATTCATATTAATAGTTTCCTATGTGAGCTTCATAATTCCTCCCTTGTATTTACTACAAGGACGAATGGTATAGTGGCTTGAGACATACAAAGGGAGGCAGAATGGTGTGAAGAAAACAAGCTTTGGAGTCAAATAGTCTGAGTTTAAATTCAAGTTCCCCAAACTTGAGGTAGTACATGACTGTACCTCCCTGAGTCAGTCTCCTCATCCATCAAAGAGAAAGAACATCACCTATTTCAAAAGGATTCTCATAAAAATCAGATGACTTATATGAAGTTTACTTGCTACATTCAAAAACCTGCTTTAGACCCTACTTGAATTATTTTTAACCTACCTCATAATGTGAAATCCTTTGTGATTCAAACTGTAGGAATACTCCACAAACTCGACAAAAATTTTCTGTAAAAAGTTCTTCAGCCTTTTCCTGTTCATTCCAAGTGGCATCTGTGAATAAAATAAATGGAAGATAATATATCACATTAATACTTAGAGGTACCATTTTCATTCCTCAACTATATATTATTTCATATGCCACTTCAGATTTGAGTGCTTGTGAGGCTGTAGTAATAGTTCTTTTCTCAAGTACACAATTTATTTATTTTTTATGTTTTTTGAGACAGAGTCTCACTCTGTTGCCCGGGCTAGAGTGCCGTGGCGTCAGCCTAGCTCACAGCAACCTCAAACTCCTGGGCTCAAGTGATCCTCCTGCCTCAGCCTCCCGAGTAGCTGGGACTACAGGCATGCGCCACCATGCCCAGCTAATTTTTTCTCTATATATTTTTAGTTGTCTGGCTAATTTCTTTCTATTTTTAGTAGAGACGGGGTCTCGCTCTTGTTCAGGCTGGTCTCAAACTCCTGACCTCAAGCGATCCTCCTGCCTCAGCCTCCCAGAGTGCCAGGATTATAGGCATGAGTCACCGTGCCTGGCCTCAAATATGCAATTTAATATGCACATACTAAGTATGTCTGTAATGTCCCAAGTGGCAAGAGTTATTTCTTTAGTACGGTAAGTCTAGATAGACAATACCATTCTAAAGGAATCATCATTATGGGGGCACCAGTAACATCATGGGCTTCATGGAATGACTTAGGGCACCAGTGATGAAAGGCTGGAGTTTAAATCCAGCCTTGATATTTTGTGTTTTACAGCAGACAGTCCTAAGAAATGCACTGTTTAAGAGCTGTCACTTATCTCACTCCAGATGTTGTCTAAAAATCACATGGAACCATAAACCATCTTTGCCTAGAGTGGGTAAACATCCTCCATCATTCTACAACTACTAGCACATTTATTTGGCCAAACAAGTCTCACACGAGTACCTCAAAGTTAGAATGTAATATTCATATAGTAAGATCTGAAAATTTACGCTATAATGTTTCTCACTGTAATAAATAACACATGCCAGAACATTCTGCATTTACACTTGAGGTCTATACTTTTACCTAAAGTTCTTAATACCTGCAATGTATTCTAACAAATTAGTTTATCTATAGGGTACGAATCACAAAATATCAAAATTTTGCTTGTTATTTGGCTATTTAAGTAAATAAGTTGGTACCACATATACTTTCATGGAGAGATGCCAATGACATACTACATGAAGACCCTCTGCATGGGAGAAGGAGAGGAAAGCAAGCACTGAATTTTGCCTCCAACCCCAAAACTGGCCTACTCCAGTAATACTCAGTGGCGGATAGGCCCCAGTAGCCCCAGACCCCAGGCCCCAGGCCAGTACCCATGGACAGCCTCCAGGCCTGTCCCAGTGCCAGGCCGGATCCTGTGGCCCCAGGCTTCAGGCTTGCACAGCTGACTCAGTCTCCAAGCCACCCCAACAACAGGCCAACCTCAGCAGTCCCAAGCTCTGGACTACCTCCAGCACCAGACTGGCTGCCATGGCCATAAGCTTCAGGCCAGACCCAGGAGCAGGCCAACCCCTACAGCACTAGTCATAAAGCCAGGACCTGTGCACTCAGCCTCCAGGCCAGTCATGCAGATACAGTCTCCAGGCAAGTACCCATGCAGTGAACCTCCAAGCCTGCTCTAGCATCAGGCAGGATTTCACAGAGCCCTAACCTCCAGGATGGCCCCTGCAGCCCCTCACTCTAGCAGACTTGGGATCCAGGCCTGTCCCAGTAGACCCCAGTGCTGAACCCACCCCATGGACTCAGAGTCCAGGACCACCTTTGTGTACCCAGGTCCCTGGCTGGCCTCTGAGGCCCTAGGGTCCAGGTTAGCCTTCATGGATCTAGATTCTAAACCACACTTGCACACCCAGCCTCTAGGATGACACCAGCATACCCAGGCTCCAGGCCAGCCCGTGGCTCCAGGCACCGGACCAGCACCTATAATCCTAGGCTCCAGACCAGACCCTGTGGATCCAGGCTCCACACTGGCCCAAGTGCCAGGCTAGTCCCAGGCTCCAGGACTGTCCCTATGGCCCCAGGTTCCAGAGGACCCAAGCTCCAGGCCTACCCCAAAAGACCCAGGGTCAAGGCCCACCCTAGTAGATCCTGGTGCCAGAACAGACTCCAGGGACTCAGGATCCAGGCCCACCCCAGTGGACCTATATGCCAGGCCCATCCAGTGTTTGGCCAGCCCCTATATACTTAGGCTCGAGGCCTACTTCAGCCCCAAGTCGGCCCCTGGTATGCAGGTTTCAGGCTGGACACCATGGATATAGGCTCTAGGCCCATCCCTCAAGACCAAATCAATAGGTCCACTCCAGTGGATTCAGGCTTCAGGCCCAACCCTGAATACCCAAGAACCAGACCCACACACTTGCTGGTCTAGGCATGAGGCCAGCCTGCCCAAGGACTCCAGCAGCAAGTCCACCCAAGGAACATGTCAGATGGACTGCCCAGAATTCCTGGATGGGCTGACTAGTGAAGGGCTTTTCCAGACAAAGACAGTCTATGAAGAGTGGAATAAGCCCCTACTTCTTTAAATGTGCAGACATCAATGTAAGGCAATGAGAAACATGAAAAACCAAGGAGACATGACACCACCAAAAGAACACAATAATTTCCCAGTAGCTGATCCCTATACAAACTTCCTGACAAAGAATTCAAAATAATTGCTTTAAAGAATGTCAATGAACTTCAAAAAAAAGCAGAGAAACAATTCAATGAAACCAAGAAAACAAAAAATAACCAAAATTAGAAATATAACAGAGAATTAAATTATTTTTAAAAAAGCAAACAAATTCTGGAGTTTAAAAATATAATGAAAGAAATTAAAAATGCAAGAGCATCAATAGCAGAATTGATCAGGCATGAGAAAGAATCTGTGAACTCAAAGATACACTATCTGGAAATATACAGTAATAGGAGAAAAAAGAAAAAAGAATGAAGAAAGCTTATGGAATTTATGTGACAGCATCAAAAGAGCAAATATTTTGGTTATAGGGGTTCATAAAGGAAAAGAGAAAACAAAGGGTTAAAAAGCTTATTTAAAGAAATAATAGCAGAAATTTTTCCAAATTTGGAACAAGATATAAATATCCAGGTATAGGGAGGGTAAATGTCTCCAATCACATTCAATCCAAACAAGACTACCCAAAGATATACCAAAATCAAACCGTCAAAAATCAAGGGCAAAGAGAAGATCCCGAAAGCAGTAAGAGAAAAGAAGCAAATAACATATAAAGGAATTCCAATAAGGCTAGCAACAGACTTCTCAGCAGAGGCCTTACAGGCCAGGAGAGAGTGGGATGATATATTCAAAGTGCCAAAAGACAAAAGAACCCTGACAACCAAAAATACTGTACCCAGAAATGAAGGAGAGAGAAAGACTTTCCCAGACAAATAAAAGCTGAGGGAGTTCACCACCAGACCTGTTTTACATGAAATGTTAAAGGGAGTTCTTCAAGCTGAAAGAAAAAAATGCTAATTAGTAACATGAAAACATATCAAAATATAAAACTCACTGGTAAAAGTAAGTATACAATCAAATTTGGAATACTCTAATAATGTAATGGTGGTGTGTAAATGACCTGTATCTGTAGTTTAAAGGTTAAAAGACAAAACTATTGAGAATAGTAACAGCTATAATAATTTGTTAAGGGACACACAATATAAAAATGTAAATTGTGACATCAAAAATGTAAAATGTGGGGAGGTAGTGAAAGTGTAAAGATTTTTATGTGATCAAAGTTAAGTTATTATCAGCTTAAAATGGCCCGTTATAACATGTTTTTGTAAGCCTCATGGTAACGACAAGGTAAAAACCTATAATAGATACACAAAAGATAAAAAGGAAGAAATCAAAGTATAACACTAAAGAAAATCATTTAATCACAAAGGAAGACAGCATGAGAGTAAGAAAGGAACAAAGGATCTACAAAACAACCAGAAAACAATTAATAAAATTGCAGTAGTAAGTCCTTACATATCAATAATTACCTTCAATGTAAATGGATTAAATTCTCCAATCAAAAGATACTGGGACTTGGGGGGAAGGGGGGGCAAGGGCAACATACATAACCTAAACATCTATACCCCTATAAACAACAAACAATAAAAAAAACAAAACAAAACAAAAGATACAGAGTAGCTGAATGGATAAAAAAATAAGACCAACTATATGCTTCCTGCAAGAGACTCACTTCAACTTGTGAGGACACATATAAACTGAAAGTGAAGGATGGAAAAAGATAATTCTAAGGGGTATCATTTCTCAGAGGCCACTCTATATTGCCAAATTCTCCTCAGGTTGCATTTCCCCTAAATTTGACATGAATGTGATGATCTCTGCTTTTAAAAGTGATACTTGAGGCTTGGAGAGGTTAAGCAGTTTGCCCTAAATCACACAGCTAGTAAATGTCAGAGCCAGGATTCAAATCTAAGTCTACCCAGTATTTCATGACAGTTGGTTCTTAAAACAGCCACGGTTTCGAATGAGAGACTTTCTCTTGGAAGGAAAGCTTGGCATATATAAGAAACATGTCTGATTCACAAGAGATGCTAAATAAATGTTTCTTTAGACACCCACCCTACCTTCACCCCTACTATTTGAGACATGGTTTTTGGACCCCCAGAAATAAATGACTTATAGCCAATTCTAAAAGTGGGAGAAGAAACTGGTGATAGTACAGATATTTTTCAGCCTGTCTCAGGGTGAAGGCCTAGAGGGAAGGTCAGTCTGAGGGAGTAGATGTGAAATCCAAGGTCAGGTGAGCAGACGATCTTGGCTGTAAGGAAGGTGACTGGGACAAGAACTAATGTTTACTGGGCACTCACTACATGCCAGGAATTAAAGTAAGTGTTCTGGCGAAGAATTGGAACTTAGGAGCTGGTTCTGGTAGGAACGGGAACAAAGGTATAGCTGAAAAAACTTGGGGACTTGTGTCTTCCTCTCTTTCCTTTTCTTTTTTTACACTCTTTGTCTTTCTTCTTCCTTAACTGATTAGAATATGAAACAAATGTATTTTATTGGTTGGTTGTTAAATATGGGTTTATACTGATTCTTAATTCCAAAAGTAGTTAAGAGTAGTAAAAAGCACTAGAATGAGAGACTGAATTACAGTTTTCACCTGCTATTAACTAGCTGTATGACTAAGAATATACCACAGCCTTTCAGATTTCTATTTTTGAAGTTTCTTTTGTACATGACTTTATATAGGTTGATGGTGATCAATGGAAAAAAGTTGTATTTTAGCTAGGAATACATACAGAAGGAAAATTTTGATGGGGCACTTACAGAGGACCCAAATATCTTACCTGCTTCCAGATAAGAAGACTGTCAGGTAATACAAAAGGTAATTTAAAGCAGCAGTCCCCAACCGTTTTGGCACCAGGGGCTGTTTTCATGGAAGACAATTTTTCCACGTCCTGGGGAGTGGAGGGATGGTTTTGGGATGATTCAAGTGCACTATATTTATTGTGCACTTTATTATTATTACACTGTAATATATAGTGAAATTGACAAGGAAGACCCCCATCTATTACCTGGCACATCAGCCACCTGAGACCCCACCCCTCTGAAGACCCTCATCAACATAATACTAACCTATTATCTGGCGCATCAACATAATATTAAACCTGTTACCTGGCGCATCAACTAACCTATTACCTGACCCCTCTGAGCCCACCAGTGAATAACCTTGATTCTCTGACTCTCTGTGTGTCACTAGGTTTGTCCTCAGAACCACTGCTGTAACACTTGCTATAACAAAATAATTATACAACTCACCATAGGTTTGGGACCCCTGATTTAAAGTTTTTAGGAGCTATACAGTTAATACAGACCTTTAAGTGCCTAAAAAAAAAAATCAAAGGGTCCCAGTATTTCTTCCCCTACTCCTCCATTATCTTCATTTCCTCATCTAGGTCCTAACCCTAAATCTGGTTCTCTCCAAAATATTTCTTGGGAAAAACCCAGATGGCATTTCTACTATGAAGTATAATGTTTTAGTCATTATTGCTAGTGTTAAAAAGAAATTTTTTACAAAATTAATATTTTAGTTATGAGTTAGGTATAAGCTCAGTTTTCCCCCAACATATTCATAGCAGATGGTCTTGTATCTTTTAATTGAACTCGGTACAAAGTTAGGAGAGCCAGAATTTAAAAATATAAATAGATTACACATTAGAATATCAAATGACAATGTACTGAATGCTGTAAAGTATGATTTCAACTCATCTGTAAAAAATAATCTTCTTCAAACATGGTGAATACCTCTTGGTTAATCTTAGGCAGATTGTTTTAATATTTCTAACATAGCACTTCTCAACTATTCTTCATTCCCTGATATATTTGAATTTTTTATACTATTATGAACTTGGAAAAGAGATATAGATAGAGAAGCAAGGTTTTATACTCAGAATCAAAGCCCAGTTTAGTGAAACTTGGTAGTGAGATCTTAATGACGCAATGGAATGCTCTCAAATATGGACTGGGTTATACTGTCTTTAAAACACAAAGGAATTTCTGGTGCCAATACCATTTATCTGCATTTTAACATAAAACAAATGTGATGGGGAATAAGAAAGTACTGTCAAAACTAGGTTCAAAATGGGAAGAGAACCTAAACCTGATAATGAAGGGTGGGCTTAAAATAATAAGATACAGAAAGATAAAATAAAACCAATGTTTAATGGATAGTCCCATTTATACTCAGGGTATAAAGGGATAAAATTGCTTTGCAATGCTATGCTTTGTGGTCATAAGCTGTACTTCCTCAGGTCGTTAGCTGTTAACAAATTAAGCATAATTTTAAAATGTTAATTTCCAGAAATTAGACACATCAGAAAGTTCTTCAGAGTAGAGAAATATAGTCATATAACAAAACTATGATCTACAGATACACAGTTTCATTTTGGGATGATGAAAAAGTTCTGGAGATGGATAATGGTAAAGGTTGCATGACAATGTGAATATACTTTATGCCACTGAATTGTACACTTAAAATGGCAAAATTTATGTTATGCATGTTTTACCAAAATAAAAAATAAAATAAAACATTAGAAAAAATTAAAAGATGAAAGCATCTTCTTTTCCCTGAACCACAGCATGAAGGACAACAGTTGCCCTGCAAAATAAATTTGTTGCTCAGAGTAAACTGCATGAGCAAGTGATGGTTGTTTTGTTGTCATGACATACGCAATCCTCAATTGAATAATACTTTATGAGAGTTATTTGAAATGAAAGATTTTGTGACAAATTATACATGGGATCTGATAAGAAAGTTCATGTATTTGGTTACATTTAAGTGCGGCTTCAACCTTTGGTGGGAAAATGAATCAACCTCAATTTTCTACTAATAAAAGTGTCTTACCTCTTCTTTTCCCTCTTACAAGGAATGTTTACATGACCTGAGAAAATAAAACTTCCAAAATAAGTTGGAATGGGGAGAAAAACTATGATCTGTAGCACTGGGATATAGAAAAAGAAAAAAGATATTAAGTTGGTCAAACATATTCAAGTCCCATCTCTACCCATAACTATATAAATTTGAGCAAATTATTTAACCATTGTAAACCATTTTTTCATCTAAAAAGTACAGAGATACAATGTGTAACTACTAATTCCCAGGATTTGGTGCATAGTAAATGAAATAAAAATTTTAAAATGTTCAACACATGTAGGAACTCAATAAAGTATGCTTGTTTACTAATCCAGAAGCTTTGAACTTTTTTTTTTTTTTTTGAGACAGAGTCTCACTCTGTTGCCCGGGCTAGAGTGCCGTGGCGTCAGCCTAGCTCACGGCAACCTCAAACTCCTGGGCTCGAGCAATCCTCCTGCCTCAGCCTCCTGAGTAGTTGGGACTACAGGCATGGGCCACCATGCCCGGCTAATTTTTTCTCTATATATTTTTAGTTGTCCAGATAATTTCTTCCTATTTTTAGTAGAGACGGGGTCTCGCTCTTGCTCAGGCTGGTCTCCAACTCCTGACCTTGAGCCATCCACCCGCCTCGGCCTCCCAGAGTGCTAGGATTACAGGCGTGAGCCACCGCGCCCGGCCAGCTTTGAACTTTTTACTTAATATTACATATAATCATTTTATTTCAGACCAGGGTTATTTTAGAGATCTGGTCCAAGGTTGTCAACCTCAGCACACTGTCACTTTGGTCAGATAATTTATTGCTGTGAGGAGCCTATCCTATGTATTATAAGATATCTGGCAGGATCCCTGGCCTCTATCAATTAGGTATCAGTAGCATTCTCTAGTTGTGACAACCAAAAATATCTCCAGACAATGCCAAATGTCCCCTGTGAGGCAAAACTGCCTCCAGTTTAGAACCAATTTAGTCTAATGTCTTCATTTCATAAATGAAGCTAAGGCCCTGAGAGATTATAGGAAATGAAGGATCGAGGGAGCTAAAATTTGAAAAAATGATTCTATATTCAGGTAGATTTGGTCCATAATGAAATTCCAGTAGTCTGGGGAGAGACAACAGTAACAGAAGAGGGATGTTCTTAAATCAGTAAAATATATAATTATGTGTACTAATAGCTCACATTCTATGGACTTGGGCATTACTAAAATCCCCTGTGTTAACATAAAAATATTTAATTCAGCTTGTATCAGAATATCTGCCTTCAATGATATAAAAAAAAAAGAGATTCACTTGACAAAATTTACTTTTTATCTACCTTTGTTGGATTGGGCCGACTGCAAATAGTTGCACTATTATGACAAAGTAAAATACCATTAACTTCTGCATCCAAAAATGCAACTGTGTGTGAAATCCAAATAATCATATTTGAAACTTTCTCCTAACTACCACTGCTAGATAACACCAGGCAATTTAGGATTAAATAGAATTTTGTGACAAAACTATAACATTTATGGCTGGAGTCAGAACAGAATAGTGAATTTGGTCCATCCTTGCTTATGGAATTATAAACCATACAGGATCTCTGAGGGAACCAGAAAAATATCATATTTCTTCAGCTCTGGGCAAGAGAATTTTCTGTTTATTTCAATTAAATGTTCTTTGGTTATCTTGATAAGGAGTTTAAGCTATTCAAATTAGGTGATTCTACTTTAGATATAAATGTCTATATCTAATAAAATGAATCTTACTTGCATTTGTTAAATGACAATTAGATTTATTTGTACAAAACACCAAATTTCCTCTTCAGGACAACCCAACAGATATTTATGGCAAGAACTTGCAATTAGTTGTTTTAATGCTTTGCTGAAGTGGAAATTTCACAGTCCAACTGATCTTGATGCAAAAAATCTAGCATTTTAAATAATCGTTTGTATATCCTATTTTAATAAAGTAACAAAAATGGAGCAAACCTTAGAAGGATTGGTTGCAATACTATAAACATAAATCTCATTCTCAGTCACAGATTTAAAGTCAGGCATTTAAAAATCTGAGAAATAATTCTTTTAATGGTGAAAAGAACACATTGCTATATTCTCCATGATTACACTTTTAGAGATAACCTCCTTCAAACGTTCTTGATTAAATAGGATTTTTTTTAAAAAAACTGACTTGACCTTTGCAATCTTTTAATACCATCATAATCTTAGGAAAGAATAAGCAGAGCACAGCACTAAGTTATAGGAGACTGGGAACTGGGTTAACCTACACAAACCATTTTAACTGTCTTTTTCCCCTAAAGGTCACGCCCATTTATGTTTTCTTGAATAGTAGTGTTAGAAATGCAGACATGTAACTATCAGCATGATGAATACTCAGAACTATAATGTTATCTAGTATCCTTAGTTTTCCAGGTTATAAGATTAGTACCTGACTTATGAGTTTGACAAGTTTCAGCTATTTTACACATATTATCACAATCAAACAAATAATGAAGGGTTTCCCATGGCATATTAACAATTACAAATTACAAAAGAATTAACAAAATAAATGGGAATACTAGTTATATGTTTAATATTTACATCACCTTTACTTAAACTAAGTCCTTGACCTTCATAATCACAAGCACTTAGTGGCTAGCATGCTCTGGGGTCATGCTCATGAGGTCAGAAACTGAATCCATTAATTTACTTGATCCCTTGACAGCTACTTTGCATCAGAAAGCCAACAAATACATGCCATTCATTCCAACAGGTTAGCAAATGTGAATGGATCTGCAAAACTGGTTTCATATGGAACACAATCAAAGTTCTTACCCTAACAGGTATGTAATGAATATAGCAGGGGGAATGCTTAAGTTCCTCTTCGTAACAAGCTTAGTCAGTATTTTCACACATTGATCTCTTATAAAGACAAAGGGTCCCAAACTAACAAATGGTCACTAATCTCTCTCCAGACATCCTCAACCTACCAAAGGCAGAGAATTAAAAATTAATTCTAACAGTTTACTAATTATTCCTCCAAGACACCAACACTAGATTTACAACACGATGTACCTTAGTGTGCCTGTAGTATATAAGATACTGTGGCGGCCGGGCGCGGTGGCTCATGCCTGTAATCCCAGCACTCTGGGAGGCCGAGGCGGGAGGATCGTTTGAGCTCAGGAGTTCGAGACCAGCCTGAGCAAGAGCGAGACCCCATCTCTACTAAAAATAGAAAGAAATTGGCTGGACAACTAAAAATATATAGAAAAAATTAACCGGGCATGGTGGCGCATGCCTGTAGTCCCAGCTACTTGGGAGGCTGAGGCAGAAGGATCACTTGAGCCCAGGAGTTTGGGGTTGCTGTGAGCTAGGCTGCTGTCATGGCACTCTAGCCCAGGCAACAGAGTGAGACTCTGTCTCAAAAAAAAAAAAAAGATAGTGTGGCTTACAGAGTACAGATTTATAATAAACAATAGAATGATCCTGATAGTTCAGCAGTCTGACTAGCTATATTTAAAACTGCATTTTCCCCACATATTTATTTTATAGTTTTACTATCAAGCACTCCTATTGAGCTCTTTAGTATAGCTGTGCCCAATTTGTCTGTATATCCTCAGCACTAAGCATAGTGCCTGGCACACACATATACAGGTGCTCAAGAAATGATTTCTGAATAAATGAAGGAAAGGTTATTAACTAAATTTTCTTTTGGTGGACTTACTTTCATTTGACTTGAAACTTTCCTGAATAATATGCAAACAAAGGAAAGCCTTGTCAGGTAATTGCTATTCAATGGATTAATAACCAAATAAAAAACCCGAAGGTCCTCCAATGTAAAAGATATATTTGATAATTTTTTTCTTAACAGGAAGGGGCAAATAAGCAAGGATTTTTGTTTATTTTTGTTTTTGTTTTTACTATGAGTACACTAGAACATCATTACTGGGCAAAAATTCACCTTTTCAGCCTTTAAACATTTTTGAAAAACTTCACTTAATGAAACATGAAGTGTCAAAATCTCATGATTCCCCTTACAATGAATTCTGAGTATATATGTGTGTTTTCATGTGGCATTTCTTCTATCCACTTGGCATTTCTCTTGTTTGTTTTGTTTTTAAGTTTATTGCTCAATATCCCATTTGTAATCTTTGAAAACATCTAATATTCCCTGCTTGGCAATTTCTAATCTCCACTGACATTTGCTCATTACCAACCCCATCATCCTCAAGAATGTTAACTACAGTTGAAAATGGATCAGTGAATGCTTTTTCAAACCACTTTTAGTAATCCTATCAGGAATGGACTCGTAATAACTGAATTTTGACAATTCTTTGACATCTTTTAGAGCAATCTCCTAACTAAGACTTAGAAAAAGCAAGCAAGCAAAAGATACTGGCACACTACCAAACAACATATTTCTCTTCTCCTTATCCACTATCATAACTGGCAATCATGACTGGCCTTTATAAATATCTGAACAGAAATATTTTGAGGCCTAACAGTGTTTTGGGCAGTGTAATATATCAAATAATTCCCATTTGTTAAGTGAAAAATGTAAGAGAATTTTAGTTTGGACCAAATGGTTAATGAAGGATATTTAGCTAAAATGAAATGATAATTTTTAGGTAACAATTATATTCGGTTTTTCATATCCTAGTAAATTGTCTCAACACTAACAACACAGATTTCATTACTCACTGGGTGTCTGGTGATAAAAATCAGTCAAGGTTTCTTATGACTTATGAATTACTGTTGAGTACACAGCCACGGAAATACCACTGAAAGAATATCAATCCAGAACTGCAAAATCATGGTTCATACTTTCAGATCTGAAATCAGCCTTAAAGTTTGGCTAGTTCAATCCCCCCATTTCAGAAATATCAAAACCAAAATCCAGGAAGCTTGGGCCCTGTTCAGGGCCACAAAGTCTAGTAGATTAATTAGCAACAGAACCAATGTTCACTGCACCAGACTCCTACGCCAGGAGTTCTCCTCATTTTACTGCCTAGCAATACTATAGATATTGCTATTTTATGAATCTCTTAAAGCCTTTAATATCTGCATATATTCAAAGATACTGCAACCAAACCAGTTACAGAGCCAGGCAAAAAGCCATTTTTTCCATGACACTAATTCTAAATCTTATCGTGAACAGGCCATGAGAACCAAACTGAATTGTGAGTCTGATGCCTATAAAACTGCTCTCACCTACTTGCTGGTTATGGACAGAAAGTTTTGTATCAAAACTCAAAGATCCAGGAGATTTCATGTTTTCATCCCAGAACAATGGTACAAATCCAGGCTCACTGAAGACACTAAGGAAAGTCTTTTAAAGGTTAACTTTAGTAAGAGTTGATAAATAAAACGTCATCATATTAGAGTGTATCTCTAACTTCCATATTTAGTAAATGGCATTTATGTAATGTGCTTATTACAAGTATTGTAAGGATTTTTTTTTCTTCTTTGCAATTCCCCCAAATTGAAAGGTGTGAAAGGTTATGGAACAGCACACAGGGCATATCACTTAAGAATGTTTAGAGGAAATTATTTTTATGAGGTAATTTAATGGGGTGTCTTAACAAACAGGAACTTAAATTATTTTAAGTTGGCATCCACAATCTTTCACTTTGGAGGCAAGTTAGCAACATAAGGTACACAGTAAATACTGGAAATTAATTACAAAATTTACTACGGCAAAATGCTTTACTGAGATCTTCTGCAGTGGACTCGGTGTGTCTCCACCATCTAAGAACATTTCCAAAATTGCTTTAAAATACATTTCAATGGCAAATTTTACAGTCTGCTATTAGTAGGCTGTTTACAAGTATATAGCACTTTGTGTGAACTAAAGACCACTTATATTGACATAACCAAGAAATATCTTTTTATGTTAGGAGTAATATGTGTTGGTAGGTACAACAGCGCTTACTAAAAGCCAAACCACCTTAAAGATGGGCCCGTGAACCTTTCTTTACTAGGTCACAACCTCAAATAGCCAACGAAAACTCTGCGAAGTGATTCCTGAAATCTGTGCTTCGGCTATACTCTCTTCCTCTCTTCCTCCGCCACTAGAGCCCCCTGCACCAGACCCTATGATCCTAAAATCCAACAGAGCCTACTCTAAAGCTCAAGTATACACTCTAATCTCCCCAAATTCCTGACCCCATCTCTCCGTAAATACTCTACTGTGAGTTTCTACACTGCAGGACGTTGTATTTCACCAAAGTGGGGTTTACTCCCTCGTATTTCTTTGGCCTTTCCTCTGTTATCTTTGCCCCTCTCTCCTATCCGACCCCTTCCCTTTCTCTAACTCTAGGTCCACATCACTTCTACCTTGCCTCCTCTTTCCTCCCAAATCACGCCTCAGCTTCCTATAGCACACTAAGACGGCTTGGCTGAGAGAGAAATTATGTGTTGTTTTTTTTTTTTCCCTTCAAACTCCTGCCTTGTGAGTACCTTTAGTTCCTTTGCCTGGGGGCCCCCATCTTTTGCGGGGGGAGAGGTGGGGAAGCGCCCCTTTGCTTCGGTCCATCTTTCACACTCGGGGCTAATACGGGGGGGGGGGGCGGGGCGGGGCGAGCTTGGCCTTTACTGCGCCACAGCAGGTGGGGGGTGGGGCGGTGGCGAACCGCGCCCAGCCCGATCCCGGACCGGCTGTAGAGAGGCAGTGAAGGAGATGGGGCCGCCCCCGCACCCCGGGAAGGGAACTCACCTTCTCTGAGGCAAGGGCGGGTGTCTACTTTAAAACTACTGCCCCCGCTCCCCGCCGCCGCCATAGTGGAAACGCCAAAGCGGCCGCTGTGGCCACAGCCACTGGCAGGCAGGCAGGCAGGGGTGGAGGTGGCGGCGGCAGAGACGGTAGCTTCCTGAGGGGAAGACTCCGCCGCCGGCGGGGTGACTGTGCTCGGCACCGCCTCCATCGCAGCGAGGCGCGGACAATTGCACTTGTGCCTCGCTCCGCTTCGGTTAAGCTCCTTTAGCCCCGCCTTCGGTTTAGCCCCGCCCCCTTCGCGCCTCTTTTCCTCGCTTCAGCTCGAGCCTCGTTCTCGCTCCTGCTGTCCACCAATAGGAACGCATTAGACCCGCGGGCCACCTCCCCCTCCCACCACTGCTTGGCGTCACCCCGCCTCCCTTTGGAGGTGAAGAGACGACCGCCAAGGGCAAAGGGCAAAAAGCGAGGGATGTAGAAGCACGTGGGCCTCACACAGTGAGGCTTCTACGCTTGGAGGAGCTAATCTAAAACCAATTTGAGGGAAAAAAGAAAAGCCGTGGAAACCTATTGATTACAACTTCAAAATATGTCTAAAAAACATCTCCTAACCTTCTTATAGCCTCAGTACAGAGAACAGAAATAAACAGAATCTTTCGTCATGGCACATCGATTGGTCCTCATCGTCCGTTAAACAGCCGTTTATCAATCTGCCCATCTAAATCACAATAAACTCCTGTGAATCCGACACTCAATCAAAGAATATTACTGATAATTTAAATATTCTAAATGTTTAAATATAAGTAATTATTATTACTGATAATTTAAACTGGAATATTACTGATAATTTAAATCTCACCATCTTTTCCCCTAACCTTCCCTCACAAAAATACCAATACCCTGATATATATTTATTTCCTTGCTCTTTAACATATATTCTGAACACATAAATATATTCCTAAATAGTGTTTAGTTTTGATTGTTTTCAAATTTCACAAAAATTCACACGAAAAAAGCCTTTTTCTAGGTAGCATGCTGGGGCTTGTTTCTCTGACTCAATATTTTTTTTTTTTTCTGAGACAGAGTCTCACCCTGTTGCCGGGCTAGAGCGCCGTGGCGTCAGCTTAGCTGACAGCAACTTCAGACCCCTGGGCTCAAGCCATCCTCCTGCCTCAGCCTCCCGGGTAGCTGGGACTACAGGCATGTACCACCATGCCCGGCTAGTTTTATTTAGTTAGTTACTTATTTTTAGTTGTCCACCTAATTTTTTCTATTTTTAGTAGAGACAGGGTCTCGCTCTTGCTCAGGCTGGTCTCGAACTCCTGACCTCAAACGATCCGCCCGCCTCGGCCTCCCAGAGTGCTAGGATTACAGGGGTGAGCCACTGTGCCCGGCCTCTCTGACTCAATATTTTATTTCTAAGATTCATCCATGTTGTCACTTTTGCTGTAGTTATTCACTGTCAATGTACAATATCCTATCCATTTCCTTTTTGATGGACACACCTGCTGCATTTGTGCAAAACTTTCTCCTGGGTATGCTCTCTTTTCCAGTCTCACTTCCATTGCTGTATTTCAGGTCCTCATCATGTCTTGTCAGAACTATGGCATCTGCCCCACTGGTCTGCTTTCCTCTGGTCTCAATCCCTTCAATCTATTTCCATATTGCTGCCATTTGTCACTGGCCCTCCGTTGCTTGCTGGATAAAGTCAAAGGACACAGTTTTGCACTATTTGTCTCCTCCCTCACCTCTTTGATCTCATCTCTTTCCACTGCCCCTACCTGTTTCCTCTGCTTTTACTTTAAGATTCAGCAGTACTAAATGTTCTTACAGATTTCCTTGAAGACCATGTTATTTCATGATGCAGTGTTATTGTATACATTCTTCTCTCTTCCTGAAATGTCCTTTCCCCCACATTAGGCACCTGCCCAAAGGAACTACTATATGCCCCTTGAATCACCTCCTCCAGGTAACCTGTTCAGTCCCTGCTTGGAGTTAATTCCACCTTCTTCTATGACACACCTATATCTGGTATTTTTTTTATTTTTATTTTTTTTACAACGAAGAAGAAGCACTGATGGTGCATAGTTTTATTATATTGAATTGTACTTTGTGTTTCTCTTAATAGCTTAGAGCCATTTAGAGACAAAAGACAGTTTATCTTATTTTCAACTCTTCAAGCTCCATCCCAGTAAAGTCGCAGGACAGAGGGTGAAAAACGGTGGTCCCTAGGCCTGGGCATCCCTAAGTCCCTAGGCCCACAGATATGTTTTGTTTAACTTGGAAAATTGTTTATTTACTTCCTAATCAACATTTTAAAGGGGTATTTCATGCAACAATAAAAAGGTATCTTAACAACATTTGAAGATGTGGCAGTATTGGCTGTGCACTCTTGCCTGGCAACAACTGGCTAGAGTTGAATAACAAATTCAGAGACTTGGAGTGCTGGACTTTTAAGAACATATCTTTATGTTGTTTCTGTGGTTCAGTAATTTATCCAAGATTACCTGAGTCAGTGGGTAATTTCTCTAGTCTGCTATCCTGTCCTTCTGTAAGTCAGTGCAACTTTTACTTGTCAAAGAAATTACTTGAAATAGCTAATAGAACAAGGTAATCATAAAAATGGGATGTGATTTTATTTCTTTTGACATAATGGGGGAAATCCCTCAAAGGCATTGTTTTTTAAAATATGAATCACAGTCCACTTGTATAAGAAACATTAAATCAGAATTTCTGGGGGAGTGGGCATCACTCAAGATTCAGTCAGCAAAAGAGAAACTGCACTAGGTATTTCAAATGGAAAAGATTTAATATAGGCAAACAGGTACTTAAAAGAATTGGAAAGGTTAGAGGAGTAAAACCCAGGGAACTTTTCCAAATATTGTCTGGCACTTGGAAGCCTTTTCATCCCTTTCTATGCTCTCCCATTTGTTGTAGAAGCTGAAATCCTACGAATTGCATTTCCAGACTTCTTAGCCAGCAGGATTCTGAATATGGTTTAGGATTAGTGTCCTTATAAAAGAGTCCTGTGGGAGCTTGTTTGCTCCTTTTGCCCTTCTGACATAGCTAGAAGGTGTCATCTTTGTAGCAGACAACAACCCCTCACCAGACACCAAATATGCTGGCATCTTGATCTTGAACTTCCCAGCTTCCATACCTGTGAGCCCCAAATTCCTATTGTTTATATTAATAAATTTCCCAGTCTAAAGTATTTTGTTATAGCAACCCAAATGGACTAAGATACAAATTGGTACCAAGAAATGGGGTGCTGCTGTAACAAATATCTAAAGATGTGGAAGTGGTTTTGGAACTGGGTAATGGGTAGAGGCTGGAAGAATTTGGAGGTGCATGCGACAAAATGACTACATTGCATGCTAGAAAAAGACTACATTGCCATTACTGGAGTATTAAGGGTGATTCTGGTGAGGGCTCAGAAAAAGAGAATCGTAGAGAAAGTCTCAGTCTTCTTACAGATTTCCTAAGTGGTCATAAACAGTTGCCAAGATGTTGACCACTTATACTGAGAGCTGACCAGTTGCACTTCAGCAGTCCAAGAACTTCACAGACCACCCATTTCCCAGCAGAGGATCTATATGGATCTGTTCATATTATGGTACCAGAGGTAGGGTACTGGATTAGACAAAATGTATTAAACTTACCCAGTCTCCACTAATCTTCATTGTCCTTCTGGCTGGCTGGGAGGAATACAAATAATGATATGTTCAGCTAACATATATTGAGAATATAAGTGCCAGGAACAATACTGCTTAAGATGTGTGGATTCTTTCTTTTACTCTTCACAACACTTTTATATGTATACTTTTATTTCTGTTTCACAGATGAGGAAATAAGTCCTCAGGGAAAGTACATAACTCTGGTCAATTATCATGCAAACAACAAGAAGTTAAACTCAGGCTTGCATTATATATTAAATAGTTCTTTATATTAGATCTCTTTTTCTCAATCTTTTATCATCACTTTTCTAGCCATAAAAGGGGCACTTCTCTCTTATGAGTCTAGGTATAAATATTCAAATGTAACATCACCTTTCACTAAATGACACCTTTCCATTCTACTATTCCCTTTTTATCCTGGCACAAATCATAGTGAATTGGTGTCTAGATTATGGTAGAGAATAGAATGGGGCTCACTGAAAATTCAGAACCTCCCCTGACTCCAAAATGTTATTCTATATCACAAGAAAGCTTTTTGCCAAAGTCTGCTATCATTCTCCATTATGAAGGTTTTGAAGTTTGGTTAACTAGCTGGAGGTTCCTTTTTATAGGAAACAGAGGTCGCCACAACTGATCTCATCCTTAAAACTGTGGATCTTCCAGTGAAGAAGAAAAGATCTCAGAGCCAATATTATTAAATAGGATAACAGCTCTGGCTCCATCCCATTGCAGTGATGCTGAATGAGGAGCCACTACAGAATCCAAGATGATAATACCCATGAATTCCACCATAAAGAACAAGCACCCTCCAGCATGCCAGGGACTATATGCCAAAAGCCTGAAAATGTTCTAGAGCATTCAGTCTGGTTCTGCTTGTCCTGGCTAAGCTTTATTTGGTTCATGGTTTGGATCTGGGATTTTACCACTCCAGTTCAATAGCAAAGTCTTTGGGCTCCTTTTCATCTCACATGTTTGGAGTATTCAATTAGTTCACGGTTTCCCAAGCATTGACTCTGTAATTCCTGAGGCAAAAGGCAAATCTTTTTTTTTTTTTTTTGAGACAGAGTCTCACTCTGTTGCCCAGGCTAGAGTGCCATGGCACGAGCCTAGCTCACAGCAACCTCAAACTCCTGGGCTTAAGCGATCCTTCTGCCTCAGCCTCCCGAGTAGCTGGGACTACAGGCATGCGCCCCCGTGCCTGGCTAATTTTTTCTATATATTTTTAGCTGTCCAAGTAATTTCTTTCTATTTTTTAGTAGAGACGGGGTCTCGCTCTTGCTCAGGCTGGTCTCAAACTCTTGAGCTCAAATGGTCCACCGACCTTGGCCTCCCAGAGTGCTAGGATTACAGGCGCGAGCCACCACACCCGGCCAAAGGGCAAATCTTTATTCATTTTTGTAATGATTTTTCAAATGGAAAAGTTTTCCTCAAGGCCTTGAAGCTAGCTCAGGATTGTGAACTAAAATAAAATCTTAAGGCTCACCCTCCACCGGTTGACTGAATGGACCACCCTTGGCCAAGGGAATATCCTAAAACTAAATTGCCTGCCTAGAGAAGGAAAGTCACAGATGCCTCATCATGCCCCCCTCCCTTCTTGGGGACATCCTTTGTAACCCATTAACAGGCCTAAGGGTATGCAACACAAACCTGCAGGTCCTCAATTTACACAACAAATATATGGCTAGAGGCTCATCTCTGATTAACAGCTCCTTATCTTAAAACATTCCAAGCCTTCAGGCAAAGCTTCATATCTTTAAGCAATTACAAGTCAAAGAATCTTTAAACCCACCTATAAGCTGTAAGCCCCTGCTTCAAGATGGTCCACCTTTTCCGGCCAAACCAATGTGTGCCTCCCACGTATTGATTTATGACTTTACCTGTAACCCCTGTCACCCTGAAATGTATAAAACCAAACTGTAACCCAGCCACACCAAGTCTACTTGCTCAAGGCCTGTTGGGCGTGGCTCCGGGTCATGGTCCTCAAATTTGGTTCAGAGTAAATCTCTTTAAAATTATTTTACAGTTTGGTATTTTTTTTCATTGACACCAGTACATAGTGCATGTCCTTTAGGTTTTATGGTATCTTTGTTTCCCCTTAAGAGGACTTAACAGCACAATTT
Source organism: Indri indri (assembly GCA_004363605.1). Taxonomy (NCBI): domain Eukaryota; kingdom Metazoa; phylum Chordata; class Mammalia; order Primates; family Indriidae; genus Indri; species Indri indri. Next base: position 57,104 of record RJWJ010002716.1, read on the forward strand.
GTGTATAATTTTTTTTCATACAACACATCTTAAATTCATTTGCAAATTGAGATAGAAATAGCTATTTGTTTTAGTTAATCACCTTCATGTTAAGGAATAATAAAACCTCTCTTATATCTTCTTTAAGCAAATGCTTATAGCCTGAGACACACTCTTGGGTTAAGCTTCCAAGGTGCCAGGGAGGACAGCCCTGGGTGTTTACATTTCAAAAGGGATGAAATCCAGGCCCTTGAAGAGAGTTATTTACATTCCGAAAGGTTAAAGTAAGGATTCTTAGTTAATTGGGTTTCCAAAGAAAAGCTCTTAGAGGGGGAGGGGAAATAGTCTATTTGCTTTATATAAACAGAGACACTCATTACAGTAGCTCCAGTCATGTCACTGACAATGGTGGGGTTTTAGACCCCCAAAATCATTGTGGGAACTGCCTAAAATGCAGCAGCAAAATCACCCACAGAGCCAAAAAGACTCGGGATACCTTATTTATCTTCCTGGACTGATCTTAGCTCACTGAGCACTAGTAAACTATAGGATTGCTCCTAAGTTCTCTACCAACATCCCGGAGCCCCCAAAATTTAGAAGCTGTCTATTTTCCACCAGTATCAGAGAACCAGTTCATGCTCCTAAGGCGTAAAGGCTGGTGGTCGAACACTTGAAACTTGTTAATGTTTAAGGAAGAGGAAAACAGTAAATTTACTCATTACGGCGCTGTTCAGCCTTCTGTCAACTTGGATTATTTCTTTATTTCAGACAAGTCATTTCAGTGAGTGTTTTTGCTTTCCCAAGTACATTTGTATCAAGACCATTTGTCAGAAGAGGTCCATGTATCAGTGGACCATGCAGAATGTTATGGTTGGAATTCCAGACATATTCTTCACATCTGTTAGCCTTCATTTTAAGTTAAATACAATGTTTCCTTGTTACATAAGTGCTGGATCTCACAAATCACTAGCATTTATGATTTCTGATCTCTAATCTTACTATCTTCAAATCTCAAAGTTCTTAGTGAACTTTCTGACCTGCATGATAGATTTGAAGAATACTGCACACTTAGAACATTAATACAGATCTTGCTCAAATTTCTTGTGAGAGAATGTGTCATTTTAAGCTCTGGAAGTTAATCAATTTAAAAAAAAGGCAATTACCGAGGTGTCCAAAATAACCTAGCTGAGTGGCTGTTATTCATAGATTAACAAACACACTTTATGCAGATTCTACCAAACAGGCTCCTTCTTTGAGAAGAGAGGGCTCATTCCTCTAGCATGCTCTTCAGAACTAGAGTAAGGGCTGAAGTCTCTTCTGATGCACAAGTATGATTTAAGGGCCCAGGCAAGTGATAAGTTGGAGCCTCTCCAGGAGCTTCAAAACTGATAGAAGGAAAACAGGAAGGTGGGACACAAGGTTCAAAGGAAGGAGGAAGGAGCCAGAGAATGAGAAAGAAGGCAGGAGAATGGGAAATGTTGGCTTTTCACCTTTGAGGAGTTAGCAGATATTTCCACTGTGGAATGTATGGATGGAGGCTGGAGACAAAGAAAAAAAAACCCCATAAATGGTCTTAACACATAGAAGCCAAAATAAAACCATTTACCATGTACATATTTACATGTACACATATTGATAAGGAAGACCCTCATCAACCTAATACTAACCTATTACCTGGCTTCTGCAATCATGCTTACCTACTGCATCAGCCACCTGATATCCCACCCCTAAGACCACCCCAACCTAATAAAAGTGGAAAAAACCCAGTAGACGGGGCTCAGAATTTGGTGGCAAGTCCCCTCTGAGCCCCCAGGCGAATAAACTTTTATTCTCCAACTCTCTGTGTGCCACTCGGTTTGTCCTCGGAACCACCTGCTGTAACACTTGCTGTAACAATATAAAGGAGATCAGAAAGAAAATTGATGCTAATTTAATTAAGATTTAGGATGAACTAGAAAAGTTGGCATGTTAATAAGGATAAATCAAAATAAGAAGAAAGGCAACTGATGACATCATAGATTATCGCTGCTTGAAGGAACCAATAATAATTTAGTTCAATTCTCTCCTCTTGCAAATGAGGAAACCGAGGTCTCAAATGCAGATATTTGACAAAACTCTGGCGTTTCAAACTCTTAGAATGTGCGTACCTTTTTTTTTTTTTTAGACTAGTCAAGTGCAGTAGTGAGGAGGGGGGAAAGTAGCAGAACAGGAGTTCAATGTGTAATTCACTGTGAACAATCAGGTGAGATAACACACTACCTTTGGAACGGTGTGTGCACGCCTTTTACTTTTTTTCCCTTTTTTTGGAGACACAGTCTTGCTCTGCTGCCTGGGCTAGAGTGCCTTGGCATCACCCTAGCTCACAGCAACCTCAAACTCCCAGGCTCAAGTGATCCTGTCTCAGCCTCCCGAGTAGCTGGGACTATAGGCACGCACCACCATGCCCGACTAATTTTTTCTATTTTTAGTAGAGGTGGGGGTCTTGCTCTTGCTCAGGCTGGTCTTGAACTCCTGACCTCACACGATCCTCCCACCTCGGCCTCCCAGATTGCTAGAATTACAGGTGTGAGCCACAGCACCCAGCCAGGCCATGCCTTTTAAAGGTTGTCAAAATTTTTCTGCTCATTTTTCACATTTGGCTATTTTTTTTTTTTTGAGACAGGGTTTTTTGTTTTGTTGCCCTGGCTAGAGTGCAGTGGCATCACTGTAGCTCACAGCAACCTCAAACTCCTGGGCTCAAGCAGTCCTCCCGGCTCAGCCTCCTGAGTAGTTGGGACTACAGGCCCTCGCCACTACGCCTGGCTAATTATTCTATTTTTCGTAGAGACTGGGTCTTGCTTTTCCTTAGGCTATCTCATGTCAATCTCCTGGCCTCAACCAATCCTCCCCCCTCTGCCTCCCAAAGTGCTAGGATTACAGGCATGAGCCACCATGCCTGGCCTGATTTGGCTATTTTAATAAAAATATTGATTTGATAGTTTATAAAGACTAGAAGTTCATGTTATAAGGAAGACCCTCGTCTATTACCTGGCGCATCAGCCACCTGAGACCCCACGCCTTGGAAGACCCTCATCGACCTAATACTAACCTATTACCTGGCGCATCAACTAACCTATTATCTAGCACATTAGCCACCTGACACCCCACCCCTCAGACCACCCCAACCTAATAAAAGTGGGAAAAATTGGGTAGATGGGGTTCAGAATTTGGTGGTGAGACTCCTCTGAGCCCGCCCGCAAATAAACCCTGATTCTTGGACTCTCCGTGTTCCGCTTGGTTTGTCCTCAGAACCACCACTGTAACACTTGCTGTAACACATGGTTATGAATCTAGAAGAATTAAAGCAGAGATTAATGATCTTTAATATTGAAGGAAATGCCCACTTTGTAGCTCAGACTGAGGGACTTAGTCATGCTGTCAGTAACTAATGACATATTTAAAGCGAAGGAACATGAACTAAAGCTAACACATCAATTTCCTAGCCATAGAAGCTGTGAGATAAACAAGAAAAGAATAGAAAAACCACTAAATGCTTGTTCTATTTAATTAGTTTTTTGATTTTGAAAGGAAAAAGGAAGTCTTGCCTCTTTGTGAAAAGTAGTGAGAGCAGGTTGTAAAATGAATATCCAGGGCCAAGAGTGGAGAGGAAGGGCTGGCTGCATTGCAGATGTAAGACATGTTTGTCCCAGGCCAGGCATGATGGCTCATGCCTGCAATCCTAGCACTCTGGGAGGCCGAGGCAGGCAGATCATTTGAACTCAGGAATTGGAGACCAGCCTGAGCAAGAGCAAGACCCTGTCTCTACTCAAAAAATAGAAAGAAATTAGCTGGAAAACTAAAAAATATACAGAAAAAAATTAGCCAGGCATGGTGGTGCATGCCTGTAGTCACAGCTACTTGGGAGGCTGAGGCAGGAGGATCGCTTGAGCCCAGGAGTTTGAGGTTGCTGTGAGCTAGGCTGATCCATGGCACTCTAGCGACGGCAACAGAGTGAGACTCTGTCTCAAAAAAAAAAATAAAAGAAATTAAAAAAAAATCAAGTGATCCTCTTGCCTCAGCCTCCCAAGTAGCTCAAATCACAGGTGCAGGGCACCAGGCCTGGATATGTTGTCCCAGGGGCTCTGTAAAGGTATGGGTAAGGACAGATCTACAGAGATTCTTCTCTGTAGCTCCTATAGTGTCTCCTGAATGAGAAGTGTCCAATAAATGTTTTTTGGAATGTGTAACCTTAGATTGTATAACAAATGTTCTTATGCAGGCAGATATAAAAAGAGGAAGCTCTGAGTAAAAGGCCAAAGTTGGCCAGGGCTAGAAAAGTTGAGAGCCATCCCTCCTAGGTAGGAAAGGCAAAGCGGTCATGACCCAAAGTAAAGTATATAATGCCAAGAAGAAAATAAAACATTTATCTTAAAAATAGGGAAATGAGAATGGAAAAGGCCAAAAGAGTGGAGACAGGAAAAAGAACATGAGAGGAGCCTAAGAATTTACATTTCCTACAGTGAACATGTATTATCTTTTAATCGAAGAAAAAAAATCACCATTTGAAATTTTATTTTGAAGAACTAATCCATGTACATAGTTAAAACAAATCAAATAGCACAAAGGATATATAGGGAAAAGCAATTTCCTATCTGAACTCCAAAACCCAAGTCAATGGAAAAGAACCCAAACTCAGTAAAATAATTTAAAGAGGTTTATTCTGAGTTGAACATGTGTGCGACCATGGCCCAGAGAGCTATGCTCAAGAAGCCTTGAGCAAGTGGTCCCACCGTAGTCAGGTTACAGTTTGGTTTTATACATCTGGAGAGACAGTAATTTACAGGTAAAATCATAAATCAGTACATAGAAGGTGTGAACTAAAATAAAATCTTAAGGCTCCCCGCTACCAGCTGACTGAAAGGACCCTCTCTTTGCCAAGGTTATAGCCTAAAACTAAATTGCCTGCCAGGAAGTGGGAGGTCCGACATGCCTCATCATGCCCCCCTCCCTTCTTGGGGACATCCTTTGTAACCCATTAACGGGCCTCAGGGTATGCAAGACAAACCTGCATGTCCTCAATTTACACAACAAATCTATGTCTGGTGGCTTGTCTCTGATAAATAGACCTCCTTATCTTAAAACATTCCAAGCCTTTAGACAGAGCTTCATGTCTTTAAGCAATTACGAGTCAAAGAATCTTTAAACCCACCTATAACCTGTAAGCCCCTGGTTTGAGATGGCCCACCTTTTTGGCCAAACCAATGTATGCCTTCCACGTATTGATTTATGACTTTACCTGTATCCCCTGTCTCCCTGAAATGTATAAAACCAAACTGTAATCCAGCCACAGCCAGTCCACTTGCTCAAGACTTCTTGGGTGTGGCTCCGGGTCATTGTCCTCAAATTTGGCTCAGAATCAATCTCTTTAAAATTGTGTTACGGAGTTTGGCTTCTTTTCCGTTGACAAAGGTATACATTGGTTTGGCCTGAAAAGGCAGGACATCTTCAGGCGGAAGGTTTACAGGTTGTAGGTGGGTTTAAAGATTCTTTGATTTGTAATTGGTTAAAGAAATAAAGCTTTGTCTAAAGGCTTGAAATGTTTTAAGTTAAGGATGTCTGTTAAACAGAGACAAGCCAAGGGGTACTTACTGAAACTCAAGTGATGTGTTAAGTAAATTGATGGCCTGCAGGTGTGGTTTAAGCTTTGTCTTGCATGGCCTTAGGCCTGTTAATTATTTAGTATCTTATTTTTACAAAGAATAACTCCAAAAGGGAGGAGGCATGACTAGACGTGTCTGACTTCCCTTCTCCTCATGACTGGCAACTCAGCTTTAAGGTTTTTCTCAGGTCCCCTGGACCAAGGGAGGGTACATTCAGTCAGTGGGGGGAGGGTCAAGATTTTATTTTGGCTCACACCCAGTTCTCCCAGTTTACCTCCCCAGAGGCAACCACTGTAATAAAAACGCCCAGGGAACTTCACCCGAAAATATGGCTCCCTGGTATAATGAGTATTTAGAAGTAAAGGCCCTTAGAGATCAACAGATGCTGGAAGAAACTTTTCCCTTAACTGCATAAAGACTGGACCCACTAAGGAGAACAATTGTTTTCCTTCCTCTCACTGTTGTCTCATTATATTGCAGAAAACCCGACCAAGGAATGTAACCACATCCGAATGAACCCTTTCACAAGGTAATGTCTGTATCTCAAGTTCATTCAATTTCTAAAAAGGACCATCTAGTAGTTAATTTCTGTCTCCCACATCACATTTATTCTCCCTAGAAATCATTTATTGCCCTTGGACAGAATTACCTATATTCCCTATCTTCCCCCTCCTCTTTCTTATACATGAAGAAAGCTGTATAAGTACCTGGACCCCATTAGGTTATTCGCATAATCACTCTGTGATTCTCCTCAGCATGTTAATAAATTTGTATGCATTTTTGTCCTATTAATCTGCCTTTTCAGTGAACCTTCCAAGGGTAAAAGGGGGAGTTTTCTCTCTTAGTACTGTAGGGGCCAAGGGATTCCGCTTGGGCCTCTGAAATTTTGCTGAAAAATCAACTCGCAAAAGGCAGATTAATTGAAGAAAAGGCATACAAATTTATTTAACATGTATACTTGGAAGGTTTCGGAATGGACTCAACTGTCCAGTGGAGTACATTGCTTATTTACCATCTTGAGGTTACAGAAAGAATGGTGGCCTGGATCCTGGCAAAATAGGTTATAGGAGCGGGGAGAAGAGGAATTCTGTTGAGGGGCAATAAGTGATTACTAAGGAGAATTCAATGGGCTTAAAGAACATACGATGTTCTTGAGCAAATTCCTTTGGGCCCACAGGGTAGAAAATAGTTTGTGACAAAAAATTGTCCAGGTCTGTTGGCAGACTTTAGTCTTCCTGCCTGTGTTATGAGTTCAGTTAGTGAAAACTCAGGGAAGGGATGAGAGGTAATTGTTTTCTTCTTTGGTAGGTCCAGACTTTAGGCAAATGAGGACCTTTAGTGAATCCTAAATGCTTTGGGAGAAGTGGAGTTGGGTGGGGATAAGAGAGTACTTGAAGCTCCATTTTTAGTTCAGCAAGTACTAAGCACCGTATTTTTGGGTATTGGTTTCTGAGCCCCAATACCCCCAACAGTAATCAGCTTCTATGGGTACTTTCAGAAGCATCATCCTATGAATATACAAGTATATATATGAATATGTGTATAAAACCCTTTTAATATTCATAAATGATAGTACACTTAACATGATTTGGCCCCTTGCTTCTTTTCTTCTAAGTTATAAAACTTATTCGATACCTATACTTAAAGATCTACATCATTTTTTTTTAAGGCTGGTCAAGTGAAGCAGTGAGAGTGGAGAAGAAACAAAGGAATCTGTAATCAGTTGTGATCAATTAGTTGTAAACACCACTGCACTCGGACCAACCTACATCATTATTTTATAGTGTATAGCATTTCATTAAATATTAATAGTTCCCTTTTGATAGTTATTTAGGTTTTATTTAGTATTTGTTATTACAACAATGCTACAATGAATATTCTTGTATATACATCATTGTATGCATGTGCAAATATATCTGCAGGATAAAAACAAGTTTTTGACCAAAAAAGGTCTAGAACAACCTGTGGATGACATAGAAAAATAACAAAGTGGATATAATGAAATAATGAGAGCAGTATATTATATATCCTTAGAGATGTATTTTGTTGTGACCTTTGCCTTAACCTACACATGGGATGCAGAAGTTGTTAGGCTCATTTAGAAGCATATTTGTATATGACACTGTGAAAATAAGTAATCCAAAATCTTTCCACAAAGGGTTGTGTTCAAAAAAAAAGAAAGAAAGAAAAAAAGAAAAAACCAAAATCTAAGCTGTTAGAACTTTAAAATATTCTGAGCCTTAAAGGAATGTGATTATGGGACCCGAGTGACCTAACAGGCAGCTGTAATGTAGGCAGATGCAACCTTTGTTTCTATGATCATAGGTTAGCCTTCTTCTTTATCTATATTGTTTTGTAAAATGTTGTAAATCGCCAAAGGATGCCAAGAAAGATCCATTCCCTCTTAACCGTTGATCTTCATTATACCTTAACTTCCCTGCTTCAGTTTCTCACACAAAGACTTCATGACTATCACATTGTCTAAGATGGAATGATAAATACACTCTTTTAAATTGTAAAGGAAATAAAAACAAGCTGAGGGAAAAGAAAACAAACTATGGCTAATTAAATTGTTGTAACTCATAAACCAGCCTTGTATAGGAAATGTTGTAATCCTGTTAAATTTCTTTGTTTTCTACCTATATAAGGAAAACCTTAACTTTTAACATTGGAGCACTGACTCCATTTCTCTGGAGTCCATGTTTCCCAGATGGCCATTCCCAGCTTTTCACTTGAATCAATTCCTTAAAACTGGATTCTGATCCTTTCAATTATTTCAGGTTGACAACAGAAAAAATATTTGTATGCTAAATATAGAAGTGTGTGGATTGTCAGTTATATAAAAGTGATTAGTTGGCCTTATCCTAAGTAAGCCTTATATGTGGAGCTAGACTACTGACTGATCTCACCATTGTGGTAAGAAAAAAAAAGAAGAAAAAATTTTTGTCTGAGGAAGGTAAGCCCCTCAGGTCCCTAGAGGCATCGGTATGAAACAGCAATCATACTACTCCCCCTTGATCTAAATAATTATCTCTTAAAGCCACTTGCTACATGGGCTCTAGACTAACTAACACCAAGCAGCCATAAAATGCTATATGCTAGACACCATAACTAATATCTTATAGTTCAACAATGTATAGCCAATCACTAATCAATGTTATTTTTGTAAACCAGTAATATTCCTGTCAAACAACTTTGTATCACCCCACTCCTTGTTCACTTTGCCTTTTGAAACCTTCTTATAACCAAAGGCTGAAAGAGCATTTCCCAAGGCAACTTGGTAATGTGTCCCAGGCAGCTGTCCTCACTTTGGCTCAAGCAAACCTTTAAATCATATTTTGTGCCTCAGCCTCTTCCTTTTAGGTTGACACCACAACCAGTCAATACCTACCTATTAATGATACTAACTAATTTAATATTGTGAAATCTACATATGCCAAATCTACATCTTCATAGGACCAGTGGTAACTTTGTGATAATCAAACAAATTTCTTTGCTATATCCAGTTACAATATCTGAAATTCTCAGCATTATTGTAACCTATAAACGGCCAAGTGGAGGAAGAAAACTAAAGTTTGTTCTGTGTCTACTACATGCCACTAACTTTACCTTCATTATCTTGTTTAATTATCATAACAATCCTATCTAGTAGATATCATAATTCCCATTTTACAGATGATAAAATTTAGTAACTTTGCTGAACTCAAATATCTAATAAATGGTGGAGTCAGGGCTGCAGCTTGGGTCTTTTTGGAACAAAATCCCATACTACTCCAATGGTTAAAAGATGCTTATTTTGGCAATGAACTAGTATGGATGAGATTGTTAGCTGTAAAATCCATCCTTGGCTTGCTCCTGGAAAAGATGGCTACAAAAACCCAGGTAGTAGGGCTATCCATACCTTTGAGTTGTCTTTCACCCCTAAGAAGAGTTTGTCCTTCAGTGTCATTTCTGATAGTGTTCACATGCCTGGTCAAATGAGTATAGCTTTTTGGCTGCCTTTTCCTCCAGTCTTCGCTGACATTGAAGAAGTTGATGTAGGATACTGTTGGACCCTTTCTTTCTTCAATCTTGCCTAGGGCCTGGTGCTCAAATCTGGAGCAGAGTTAGAAGAAAAAAGAAGAGTAAATCAAGTTTCAGGGATTAAGTGGCTCTCCCAAGTTTCAGGAAGCAGTCTCAGAGTGAACGATGTAACCCTACCCTCTTACAATGACTTACTACTAGCCTCTCATCCCCCCAAAAGGAGAACTATAACATAATAGACAGTTTTAAAGATAATTCCACTTCACTAATTTTAACAATCAAATCAAATCTGTACCATTCAATCAATTGTTCTAGAATCAGTTCCTGATAAAGGGTGGTTTGGTCATGATCACCTATAACATCTTTGCTTATAATTACACATTTAACTCTTAATTATCCATAAGTAAGGGTGAGAGAAACAACAGGATAAACAATTCCTAATGAGAGATGATAAAAAATAACTTCTGATTCATTTTGGGGCAGTGTTCTCAGAAACATACACATTAGTCAAAATTTTGGCCCATTCTATATATAACCTTTGACTTTAAATCTCATTCTAACCTTAGGTCCAATGGTCCAGGCCGATATTTAATGAGGAGACTTATGTTTAATGGAGATCATTGAAAGCATATAATCAAAGACTGGCTATGTTAGCACATTATTCAGTTTTGTGTTTGTTGGGAAACATATCTTTTGGTTGAAGGTGACTATGAAGAGTACACGGATTTTAGTTGCTCGTAAGTCCTAACTCTCCAACTGTCCACCTTACCATGCATTAAATTAAAAAAGCAGGAGGCCATTCGCCTCAAACTGTGTCTGTATTTTGAGTTTCTACCTAACAAAGCAAACCAAAACTTAACTTAGCAGTATATTTTGTAACAAACAACCAAGTTTCAATCAATCACAAGCAGACAAGCTTCAGCCAGTCACGGGCAACCAACTGATCAGACTGTGCCAAAATAAGGCAAATGCCTAGCTGTAGCTAAGCAGGTGATTCTTTACCTTGCTTCCATGTTTGGACTATAAAAGCTCACTGCTTACTCTGCTGGGTGAATTCTCTGAACCTCTTCTGGTTCTATGTGATGCCTGATTCCTGAATTGTTCTTTGCTCAAATAAACTCTGTTAAATTCAATTTTTCTGAAGTTTTTTAAAAATATATATAATAAGTATAGAATATTTGAAGACGAAAGCCACTACATAATTAATATCAAGTGAAGACAAGGCGGAAACCAAACCATAGGTCTACCAACTTTGCAACTTTACAGATGTCCACAAGTCAGAAAACTAAAGAAAATAAGCAATAATCCCTTGAAGCTTAATCCTTGTGGTCCTATGTCTGTTCAGGATACTAGGGCCTCACTGACTAGTGTAAATAATCACCTAGACAACGAGTGACAGTATGCAGAGGTCTGGTGAAAGCATCTGCAGAGATATAGGTAGTCACTGCTTTTTAACCTCACAGAAAGGCTACATTAGACACAGTGTGAAAAGCGAAACAAGATTTCATTACCATAGAAGGCATCTTAGTCAAATACAGACCCCTATCAAGTGCACTGAGGTAACAACTAAGCAAGCAACTCACAAATGGCAGCAGCACACATCCTTAGGCAACTGAAAGTGATCACTTAACTAACCTATGACCCAGTTACTATTTCTTCTTTCACAGCGATATCCAATGAGGTAAAGAAACTTTCCTAATGTTGCATGGCACTTTGGTGACAAACCCAAGATTAGAACTCATATACTATTCATGTTTCACCACATCACACTGTCCTCACCTGATACTGCTTTTCAGTTTGCTTTTGGATTTACAGTGCACAGGAAATGAGAAAAATCAGAGTAAGCATAAAGAAACCAAGGTTGGGAGATATTTCACAATAATGTTATGACTTTTGTGGCTTGATTCCAGTCCCTAATAAAATTTTAGACTGGAATATGAAACAGATTTGTGACTCCATGGAAAAAAAATTGAGCAATTAAAATTTGGAATATATATGAGTTCACTATAAAAATAGTACTTCCAAAAGAATATTTTGTCTAAAAAGTAAACGTTTATTAAAACATGGCAATTTCAAAGTATCTGATGATATCCTGCTTTATAAGATGCTGAAATATTGATGAAATGATAGCTGAGTTGACTCAAGGCCAGACGAATGATAATATTAAAAGCACTTTAAAAGTCTCCCTGTTAACCAGACTGGGGTAAAATTTCTATTTCAGCACTAGTGGGCCATGTTTTTAAGCTACTCTTGTTCAAAATGGTTATTTGTGACTTCGAAGACATAGTGGAACTTATTCTTACAGGTATAGTACAGCTATAGTAAGTGCCAGGTGAGTTATTGAAGAATCAGGCCCTGTCAGATGTGTATTAAGCAGTGAAAGTAAAAAGGGTGAAGTCCAGTACAGATGTATTCTGAGCCAGGCTAGGAAAATGCTGCTTAGTGGGAAGGACAGGTTTCCTGCTAAAACCTTGAGAAATAGAAAGGTTTCCCTTTAGATGGAAATGGTAGGAATGTTGTGCCTATGACGCAGTATACCAGAAGTGTTCTAAAATATAGTTTTGGGTATAAAATGTTAGAGCTGCTTCATTAGGGGGTTATTCTCTAAAGCGTGTCTCTGGAGCAGGCAAAAAGAGGAGAGGGATAGAGGGCATGGATTTACAGTGATAACTAGTATGATGGTGCTTGCTTCCCTCTTCAGATCATTTCCTCACCCTCATCTTTTCTTCCCTGCTATGAGTTTATATTCCTAGTCTGGGTTATGACACCCAGAGGATGTGCATCCATCATTTTTCCCTTTCTTAACCTATGATATACTCTCAATTTGCCAATGACTTAAAATTTGGCCTAGCAATATGGCATGATTAAAAATCAAAATGACCTTGAGTCTGGTATGCTAAACTTAAAGCAACCAGACAAGATTAAAGGTGAAGATCTGACTTTACATTTTTAAAAAAATCACTGCAATATGGACAAGCTAGTAAAGTTCTAAGTAGGCAGCAGCATCTATGAGCAAAATCACCAGCCACATCTGGAGATTTTAATTGACTATATTTGCCATATGACCTTAGATTAGCACGAGGATTTACTGAATAAGGTAATGTGCCTAATAGCTTCAAAGAAGGACAGTGCCCAGACCCAGGAAGAATTGAGGGCATTATACCCAGACTGTTATACTCCATTCAGTATACCACAATTTTTAGGTGTCATGAGTAAGGATGGTAAGGAACTCTTGGTTAGGTGCATTTATGTTGTGTCATGTTACCTTCTATTTTCCACTCCCCTTATTTTCACCTGCCTTCACTTTTACCTATCTCTGTCTTTTTTCTCCCTTCCTGTCTACTCCCCTTTTTTGGAAGGTTGCAGCTACTCCTTAGTTAATAGCAATGAAGGAGCTTTATGTGCCTTGAAAAGTGAATTCTCTTTCCATCAGGAATTCATATAGCCCAAGTAGATAGTTACATCGGATGTAAGACTCTTCCTTTTCCGAGGTTGAAACAGAAGGTGGACAGGGACATCTTGAGAGAAGAGGGGTGTTGGAGTGAGGGAGATGAGATCCAGGGCTTCCAGGCGAGGCCCTACTTTGGAGCTACAATGCCAGGTGCTCCATGGTCCCTTACATTGTAGACAGTGTACAAGTGGGCTTCAGGGTATAAGGGTGACCTTTGATATGTAGTAGTGGTTGTCTTCCTGTGGGCAGGACAGGATCCTTCCCTCAATGCCAGTGACTAGGCTGATGCAGGAGAATTGCTATGACAACAATAGTAACACTTAACATTTATACAGTCTTAACCACGTGCCAATGATTCCTATATATTATCTAATTTAATCTTTATAATAGTTAAGGGAAGTGATTTTAATGTTTTTAATTTATAGAACAGGAAACAGAATTTCAGAGGTTACATGAACTGCCAAAGGTCACACACAATTAGCTGATAACAGAAGACGGACTAGAATCTAGGTCTGCCTGGTGACAGAGCTTCTGCTCTTAACCATTACACTATTCAACCTAATTGTTAATTGGATATAATAGTATAATCCTAGGGGTCCCTAAAGAAGTTTGTACCAATGTAAATTTTCTGTAAATCAGATAATTTTTCTGTAGTTGGGAAAGATGCTAACATTTGGAAAATCTGGGTGAAGTATATATGAGAATTCTCTGTATTATTTTTACATTTTTTGTGAGAAATTTATGAAAAGTTAAAAAAATCAAAATTGAAAATAAAAAATGTGATTACCAGATGGCTTTGGAAGCTGAATGGTTTTAGTAAGAATGTAAAAGAATGACATGAGACTTGGGCAAGTCTCTGGGCTTCAATCTCCTCTTATCAATGATGGGATGGGTACCACGGAAGGGGTGTAATATCTAGCAGCTATGTGATTTGGAGCAAGTTCTCTAAGTTCTTTGAGCTTTCATTTCCTTGTGTGAAAATGATAATAAAATACATTTTCATTTTTTGTTTAGATTAATGACTTTATCATTTTTCTAAAATAGATGCTCATTATTAAAATATTCAAGAAAGAAGAAAAGTATAAAGAAGTTTTGTAATCACTCAAAATGTCACCATTCTGAGTTATTTCGAGGATTAAATTTTAAAAAATATGTAAAGCAGCCAACATAAATATTTATGTTTATAAATTTTCAGAAATGTTTATTATTATATAAAATATGATATGACATCAATTGTTAATGGATCATTTTCATTTATCTTTAAGAAATAGAAAGATGCTACCAATTATACTGTTACAGCAGAGTTGACCAGGAACAAACCGAGAGGCACAGGAAGTATAGCAAAACAGGTTTATATACACCGGCGGACTCAGAGGGGGATTTTTCCTCCCAAATTCTGAGCCCCGAACAAAGAATGTAGCAGTCTTTTATACATTTTGGTTAAAGGGGGAGTGGGGCACAGTTACAGTGAGGTTAGGAAGTGGGGCATAGTTACAATGAGGGAAGAAGTGGGACACAGATACAATGAGGTTATCTTTAGCGGGGGCAGGGTCTTGATCCACCTTGGCACTTGCAAACAGTTTACAGAGGCTAGAGTGACAGCTGTTTGGGGAGATTGCAGGGAGATTTGTCAGTGGAGTTTTTTACTTCAATTCTATGATGAGCCATGACTGTAAGCTACATCATTGTTTTAGAGATGTTACGTTGTGGAATTATGCATTCAGAAATCAATAAAATACTTCATATATGCAATATTTACTCCATTCTAAAAGGGACGTTTTCATATTTCAATGTCTCAAATATAAGATATATACTACAACAAATATTTAAATTTAATATATTATTTCTTCCTCTGCCCTCACCCCACATACAACCCATCTGAATCAAGGAACTGTGCTATAGGCATTACATTTACAGAAAAATTTGGAAGGATATACAACAGAATGTTAATAGTCATTATCATTAAATGCAAGACACAGAGGATTATTAAAAATTTCTTCTTTTATCTCTATTAAATTTTTTTTTACAATAAGCTTTTAAAAAAGCTGAGTAAGGCAGAATAGTTTATACCAAAATTGTCCTACATTGTGCAGAAGCAAGCAGGAATATTCAAACTGAGGTAGCCTCAAAAACTTTACTCGCTATCTTTCCAGAGACTGGGAACCTTGGGCAGGGACCTTCAAAGTGGAGAACATGAAGAGTAGTCCTTAGTAATCCGACCTCCTAGCTGCTTCATTTAACCCCCTTCTGTTACCGAAAGGTTGGTACCTGTCCCCGTGGTTTCATCAGAAGAATGAGGACAAGTGGTTTGAGGAGGAAAGAGGAGTTTATTAATTTGCCAGCAAATGAGGAGGTTGGCATGCTCCTGTCTCAAAGTACCAACATCCTGCTTCGGAGCAGAAGTACAGAGCTTTTAAAGGTTTTGATCAATCCCATCTTCAGCTAAGACAATCTCTCTTGACCTCCAATTAATCCCATCTTCAGCTACGATGATTTCGTGACCTCTACCCAGATTAATCCAATCTCCTTTGGCACAAAGAACAAAGGAAACTCCCTGCCCCTCCTAACCACTGGCCTGGGGTAGCGATGCAGGTCCTAGCTCTCTGAGTGGGGGATTTTTAAAGAGACATAAAACATTTTTGCCCTTTTGTCAAGCTATTTCTTCTGTTACATATTCCCCCCATCAATATTACCCCTCCATATCTATAGGAGGAAGGGCAACTACTTATTTCCCCTGTTCCACTTCTAATTCCAAATCTACAGTCAAACTACAACACCCAAAAAAGGGAAACAATCTAAATGCTTCGGTCATAAAATAATGGCTAAGTGGTATTTCCTAAGTAAGCTATATATGAATTAGTATGCAGCTATTAAATGCTGTATTCATGAAGAGTGTACAGTAGCATAGAAGTTTCCTAAATTGTTAAGTGAAAAAGACAGGAATTATTTCTATCACATGATCCTAACTATGTAGAGTAAACAAATTAAAATATAACTTTAAGATACGCCAAAATGTTAACAGTGCCTATCTTTGTGTGGTGATATATATCTTTTTCCTAAATTTTCTAAGTTAACTAGTTTTTACCTTTTTTTTTTTTTTTTTTTTGAGACAGAGTCTCACTCTGTTGCCCAGGCTAGAGTGCCGTGGCGTCAGCCTAGCTCACGGCAACCTCAAACTCCTGGGCTCAAGCGATCCTCCTGCCTCAGCCTCCCAAGTAGCTGGGACTACAGGCATGCGCCACCATGCCCGCCTAATTTTTTCTATATATATTTTTTGTTGTCCAGATAATTTCTTTCTATTTTTAGTAGAGACGGGGTCTCGCTCTTGCTCAGGCTGATCTCGCACTCCTGACCTCGAGTGATCCTCCCGCCTTGGCCTCCCAGATAGTTTTTACTTTTATAGTAAAAAAATCCACCTGAATTTAAACATTATTGAAAATAAATTAATTTGTTATTTTGGTCCCCAAGGAAACAGAAATACCAACAGATGGGTTTTTTTCTCTATAATATGGTAGCATCCCCAATGTCACTATTCATGGTTCAAGGGTTTCTAGCTTTTGTCCTAATTACAAATCTAATTGATATCCTAAACTGCTCCCTGGCACAGAGATAAATAAGATTATTTTACAGTAAGCCAGCCATATAGCCTAGATGATTTGAGAGTCTTGGTAAAGATCATATAGGTGTCAGACATTTTATACCAACTTTTGTTTCAGAAAACATAATCACTGAAATTTAGTATATAATTTAAGTATTTTAAAAAACAGTGTTCATTTCAGGTTTTTTTTTTTGTTTTTTTTTTTTTGAGACAGAGTCTCGCTTTTGTTGCCCGGGCTAGAGTGAGTGCCGTGGTGTCAGCCTAGCTCACAGCAACCTCAAACTCCTGGGCTCAAGCAATCCTCCTGCCTCAGCCTCCCAAGTAGCTGGGACTACAGGCATGCGCTACCATGCCTGGCTAATTTTTTCTATATATTTTTAGTTGTCCAATTAATTTTTCTTTCTATTTTTAGTAGAGACGAGGTCTCACTCTTGCTCAGGCTGGTCTCAAACTCCTGAGCTCAAACGATCCTCCCACCTTGGCCTCCCAGAGTGCTAGGATTACAGGTGTGAGCCACCATGCCTGGCCTCATTTCAGTTTTATAATCAGGTGTGGACAGGGTTGATGAAAAATGGAAACTCTTGTATGTTGATGGTTCAGTGTAAATTTCATATGACCACATTGGAGAATAAGTTGGCATTGACTATTAAAACAGAAAATGAGCATACCTTATGAACCATATGAAACTACTGTTGATTTTCTATTGCTGCTTAACAAATTATCACAAACTTAGTGGCCTAAAAGAACATATATTTATTATCTTGCTATTTCTCTGTGTGAGGATTCTAAAGCATAGCTTAACTGGCTCTTTTGCTTAGGGTATCACAAAACTGAAACCAAGGTGTGGGCCAGACTGCATTTTTTTCTGGAGATAGAAGTTCTCTTTCAGGCTCATGTGGTTGTTGGCAGAATTCAGTTTCTTGTGATTACAAAATTGAAATCCTCCTTTTCTTGTCTACTGTCAGTCATGGAGTTCTCTTAGCTCCTAGAGGCCACCTGTGGTTTCTGACACCTGGCTCTTTCACAGGTCTTCTTACAACATGACAGCTTACTTCTTTAAGAACAGAAGTAGGCCGGGTGCGGTGGCTCACGCCTGTAATCCTAGCACTCTGGGAGGCCGAGGCGGGCGGATCGTTCTGAGCTCAGGAGTTCGAGACCAGCCTGAGCAAGAGCGGGACCCCGTCTCTACCAAAAATACAAAGAAATTAACTGGACAGCTAAAAATATATATATAGAAAAAAATTAGCCGGGCATGGTGGCGCATGCCTGTAGTCCCAGCTACTCGGGAGGCTGAGACAGTAGGATTGCTCGAGCCCAGGAGTTTGAGGTTGCTGTGAGCTAAGCTGATGCCACGGCACTCGCCCCAGGCAAGAGAGTGAGACTCTGTCTCGGAAAAAAAAAAAAAAAAAAAAAAAGAACAGAAGTAAAATCTCTCCAGTCTAAGACCAAGTCTTATATAATGTAATGTAATCACAGGAGTGATAATCACATCATCTTTGCCATATTCTATTGGTTAGAAGCAAGTTACAAGTTCTGCCCAGATCCAAGGGGAGAAGATTATACAAAGGGGTTACCTAGGGTGTGTTGGCACAACTAGAAATTTCTCTTATAGTCATATATTGTAGGAAAAAAATCGCACGTGCACAAGCACATATTTATACGGATGTTAACTGCAGAAATAGCTATAAACAATTTGGAAACTATCAAATGTTTTTCAATGGAGAAATGGATAAATAATTTTTATGTAGTCATAAAGTAGAATATTTACTGCATTTAACAATGATGATCCATATACCATATGAATCAACATTGGTGCACTATAAATACCTAAAAGAAAAGAGGTAATAGTTATCGGTTTCCTGACATTTTTAGCTAAACGTGCACCTTAAGAATGTGAACAAACTATTATTGTTCTGAACATCCACTCTTCACCCCAAAGTGGGTTTCATGAGAACCACTTGAAAAACTTCGTGCTGTCTCTGGAGTCTGAGGGCTGAAAGGGATCAGTATTTGAGTCTTACCTGTGGAAGACTGAGGGGAACAAACTGTGACCAACGTGGCCCCAGTTTGGTGGCAAAGCTATACTATGATTATGTTGGAAACAAACTAAACTTTCACTGAAAACATGATAAAGTTGTGAATTTTCCTGTCCACAGTGTGATTCCAACAGAAAGGGGCTGTTCTGGGGTAATATTAAAATGGACCCCATACAATACTGCCCAGAAAGCACCAAGATCTCATCAGAAAGGAAGACCATCAGAAACTTAGGGGCTTTGAAGGGCCTCAAAAATGACAGCTGAAGGCGGCATGGTCCATAGCCAGATATTCCCAGTGAAGGATCATGAAGGAACATGCTTAAGCACTCTGTGAGAGAAGGAATTGCCAATTTTTTTTATCTGCTATGTTGAAGATCCTGATGTCAGATGGCAACTATGCCAGTCACCAAGTCCTGTTTTGTCCCATAATACTTCTTCCTCTCTCCTCTCCGTTCCTACAGGTTCTAGAAGGATTATTTAGTTAGTAGGGAAACAGACGGAGAAAGAAAAGAGCGAAGAGGCCAGTTTTACCTCTTTCCTTAACTGTGAGCTTCTTCTCCTGAGGCAGGGCAGAACTAAGGAATGGGGAGAGGTTGATCAAAGGGTACAAAATTTCAGTTAGATGGGAGGAATAAGAGGGAAAAGTTTTAAACTAGTTAATGATTTGAGTTTTGATATTACACTTCATGTAACTCTCAGTGACAGAAATCAAACTGCTTTCATATGTGAAAGGAACCCCAGAAGCTGTGAGATCACCCCAAGATTTCTTAAGGGATGGGAAAGAATAATTCCTTTAAGTAGGTTTAAAGGTTCAGTAGGAAAAGGAATAAAGCTGCTTTCTGCTTCTGACCTGCTGAATCAAATTCATTCAATAAGCTTAAGTGCTACTAATAGTGCTGGATCTTGCCATCCAGTTTTTACCTGAGTGGAGACTCACATGGTCTGCAACATAGGCCCTGCCAGTCTTCACAGGATGCCTCATGAGCATGAAGCACCCTTTCCAACCTACTGCATAGCCATGGCTCACTGACAGTCAGAGAAGCACTGTGGTGTCACTCAAGATGAATTTGCTGGGAATTCATCCTCTGGAAATTACTGGAGATCTGCACTCTAGGGTTGCCAAACGAAATACAGGACATTCAGTCAAATTTGAATTCTAATAATTAATGAATAATTTTTAGTATAATTATGTCCCTAATATTTCATGTAACATGCTAGTAAAAAAAATTATTCATTCTTTATCCAAGGTTTGAATTTCACTGGGTGTTCTGCAATTGTATTTACTAAATCTGGCAAGCCTAATTACATGATAACATAAAATGCAAGTTCACATGAAAAATGTATTTCCCTAAAATAAAGCAGTGAGCAGATTAACATTGTTTTATACATTTGAAAATCTTTTCAATACTTGGGCAAGTAGCAAACTAGTATAACCTCTGTGGAAAGTAATATGGAGATACCTCAAAGAGCTAAAAGTAGAACTACCATTCGATCCAGCAATCCCATTACTGGGCATCTACCCAAAGGAAAAAAAGACATTCTATAAAAAAGACATCTGCACTACAATGTTTATAGCAGCACAATTCACAACTGCAAAGATGTGGAAACAACCCAAGTGCCCATCAATACATGAGTCGGTTAATAAAATGTGGTATATGTATACCATGGAGTACTATTCAGCCATAGGAAAAAATGATTGGTTAATACCTTTTATAACAACTTGAATGGAACTGGAAACCATTCTCCTAAGTGAAGTTATCACAAGAATGGAAAAACAAACACCACATGTACTCCACCATTAAATTGTAACTAATTGACCAACACCTTTGTGCACATATGGAAATAACTTTCATTGGAAATCAAGCAGGTAGGGGGGAGAAGGGGATGGGTAAAATCACACCTAATGGATACAAGGCACACCATCTGCGGGATGGGCATGGTACAAAAGCAATTTATTAATATGTAACAAAATCATTTGTACCCCCATAATATGCTGAAATAAAAAAATCTTCTGAAATACATTTAAAAAAAGATTTTTCTCTGTATTCTTGCAAAATTTTTCCTTGGATTATGGTGATGGTTATACAACTCTGTAAGTTTACTAAAAATCATCAGTTTTTACTCTTAAAATGCATGAATTTCATTGTTTGTAAATTATACTGCAATAAAACTATTAAAAATATGGCATCCTGATCTTTTGTTGTACCACCACAATGACCAGTCTTTTTCATACAAAGTCCTGGATATATATATTTTATATAAATTCATATTTTCATAAATAAATATGAATTTATATAAAACTGTATCCCAGCCCTGTTGACTCTATGTCCTGTGTTCTCCCAAGTAATGACCTTCCCCCACAATGCTACCTCATGCTGCACTTGCGTGCAAAATTCTATTTTCTTCTGATTTCTTTCACGTTTTCCAGTATGACAGTGGCTTGAGAGTGAGTCCATGACAGAGTCCAGGTCATGCCCACTGTGACAGGATATCAGCATTATTACTTTCTTCACTTCTGTCCAGACTTCTTCACATGACTCCTGTTTGGAGAGACTAAATTGGAACTACCTCTCTGGGTATCAGTATGGTGGTACTCATGAAAGGGCTATTTAGGTGCATGCCCTTTGCATCAACAATTTCCCTTCTAGAGGTTTACCTTCAGGACATAGCGAAGGGTGTGGATAAGGATCTCGTTATAAGGACTGCCATCCTGATATTTCCCTTCCTTCACTTCCGGGTCTGAATTTAAGAAGGGGGACCAAATGGGGCACAAGTCCATGAAGGGGCAGAAGGAGGAAGAAGGAAATGTGGTTGTTAGCACACCACGCACACTTTCACACACTCTTACACCTACCAGGTTCAGTCATCACAATACTAGAATTCTCCCAAGACAATTTTTTGGGTTTAAAGAGGACACATTGAGCTGATGAGTGCAAATAGCCACAGGAATCACATCCTGAGCTGCACCCATTAACATTGTACAGACTCTAAAAAGATTTCATCCACATGTAGATAATAGGGAATATCAGAGCACTCTAAATAACAGGGTTGTGAAAACTGATTGTAATATTCATAGAATGGAATTCTAGGCCTGGTACAAAAGCAATTTATTAATATGTAACCAAATCTTTTGTACCCCCATAATATTCTGAAATAAATTTTTTTAAAAAAGGTTTTATTCCCTCTAGGCAGGGATTAAAAGTGAGTTATAGTGAAAACAAATGATGAGAGTTGATTTGTTGCCTATCAGATTAGCAATGATTCACATTATTTCCAATGTGTGGAAAACCAGGCACTTTCATACTGTTAGGAATGTAAATTACTAATAGCATCTTGAATGTAAAGAGTTAATATAAAATATAGATTTCATGGTTTTTGAAAGAACACTTTAAGGAATCTATTATACATGTATGCTTACAAAGTGTTCCATTGTTTGTAGTAGAAAACATGGTAACAGAACTAAATTCTTATCACTATGGTACTGGTGAAATACAAATTTTGAGGTTTCCGTACCGTAAAACACTATGTCGATGTAAAAAAAAAACAAAACTGAAATTTTATTGTGAAGTAATTTAAAATATTATCATAGAAATATATTTACATAGAAAGATAATCATAAGAACGAAGGCAGCTTACCAAGGTTGAAAATGACACAGATCTATTTTTGCTTACATAAGTCTATTTATTCAAAGGTCTCAGAGTAAAAAAATCTTTTACTTTGATTCACATAGAGCTTTCCCTTCAGCACAGAACATAACTACACTTTCTGTCTGGAGGCCATCAGTGTCCCTTTAGCTTGAGAATGCCCCCTTTTCCACTCAGACTTCCAGAGAGCTCTGTCTGGAGGATTTGAGCCACAGCCCCTCCTTCCTACCTTCTTGCTCTGTGAGGTTCAAGCTGCAGTTCATGCTTCTGTCACCAGGGAGTACCAACGTACCACTATTATGAAACTTCTCTATAAGTAAGTGTAAGCAAGGAGCAAAAAAAAAAAAAAATCACGCTACCTCACTTAAAACCCAGTTTATGAACCTATGTATAGAATGATTGTGTCAGAAAAAACTGATATGCTTTAAAAAAGACTGAAAATATACAAACCGGGCACAATCCATAGGATGGAACACCAGGTAGCTCTAGAGTACCTTGGCAGTCACCTGAGGGCAGACATAGGGCAGCACAGGGTAAACAAGAGGTGACTGAGAGAGGATGGGGAAGCTGGAGCTGGGTCTGAGTAGCAGTGTCCATAGTGTCCTGGAGAGGGATTACTGAGAGGGGGTGGGGAGAAGGTCTGGGAAGTCTGTACAGGGGTGGGGTTATGGAGAGCGAATGCCCTTCTGCAGTGTGGGCACTTCAACCCACACCGATGAAGGAAGAAACAAAACAGTGAATGCGATGCAGATATTGGGACAACAACAAATGGAAAGGTTTTAACATACATATGCATTTCCTAAACAGAACTGGTGTCGTAGTAAATCAACCGTTCCAAGGCATTTGTTACTCTTTGTACAATATACTCCTTTTCATTAAAAAGAAAAAGCAAAAAAGAGACTGATGCTATCTGGTGGCCAGAACCAGGATTGCAGCTCCGAGAATCTCAGACCTGGGGCTCAGCAGGGGGAAGGAAGAGAATGAAGGTTGGGATCAGGCAGAGTTTTCCGGAATTTTTCATCACCTGGCAGTAACAATTCCGTTTCCATCATTTTCTGGGATATGTAAACTTAGACTGGAAGTCCAGCCCTTTCTGAAGTGAAGGTATAGCTGCACCTGTGTGTTGAGTATGTGGGGTGATAGAGCCAGAGGAGACACAGAAACACACACACACACACACACGCACACACACACGCAAAACAATTGTTTTTATCTAGTTTGTTTCCCCATAAAATCTAACACAATGAATGCCTTGCCGAAGTAATGAATATATATGCAAATTACTTTAGTTAATCGGTTCGCAAGTATTTTCTGTGTTCGAATTTCTATGAAAATATTCTTTCTTGATTACAAAATTTCAAACAATATACAAAAGTATATTTATAAATTGAAATTAATCTCTGCATCTCTCAATGGCCTGACTCTTACCCCCTGACCCTAAGTTGCTATTGTCCATAGAATGGTGCATACTCGCCAGATGTGTCCCTGTAGGTGAGGTGCACACCATTGTGTTCACCTACACACACATAGTCTTCTAACAAACGTGCAATCACAGTATCCAGCGTCTATTACAGCTGTTATTTTCTAGTTAATATTAATTCTCAGGATTTATCTTTGCATCTTATTAGTTCTTGTGTTTTGGTATATTTTAATATATTTATTGTTCATGTATATTTTATATGAATTATCTGTTGAAATTACTCCTTAACCTCTTTGTTTGTTAGTAAGTGTGCTTCACAAACCATGGATACTAACCTATTACATGAGTTTGCAAATGTTTTCTCTTAGTTTTCACACAATTCTTAGTGGTTTGTTTTCCTTTTAGAACATGTTTTAAAATTTCTATAATATTGTGACTTAAAAACTACATAGACTGTAATTTTTGTTGAAAAAGTTGCATAGCATCCCAGGAGCATTTAATGGCAGCCCGCAGGGAGATTAGACCATTCAGAGCCCAAGAGGAGTGGAGATAAAATTGGAAAGACTTTACAATAATTCCAGGGTTAGGTGTCGATCGGGAGACAGCAAAGTTGTTTCCTTAATTTGCTCATGCTCTGCTAAAGTCAGCACTTTCTTCTGAATAATGGGCGTAATGATGGATAACTTGAATAACTGTTAGGATTAAGGGAGATGAAATATAAAGTATATTTGCTTAGAGCAGTTCAGTACATATTACTTTCCTTCCCTCCAGCTCACCTGTTCCAAGGACAACAACTGAGCTTCTGTCTGAGCCCACTCATCACTTTAAGGATTATCCAACTCATGGGGCCCTATTCCCAGGTCTCTTGGCACAAAAGGCGAAATTTCATCTCCTCTGTCATCTTCATCACTCAGAGGGGTTGTTGAGGGAGGACCAATGGAGCCACAATAGCAGGGGAGTGTGATCTGACCATTTCTCAAGCCCCGGAAGCCCGTCTTGTAAAAGAGAGGCTGCTCAGGGTCATCTAAAGAGGATGTGGGGTGGAACTTTATTCCCCTCCTGCCACTTATCTGGGTAGGTGACTTGGGCTCTGTGAGCCTGAGCTTGGTCATCTGGGAAATGGGATTAACCACACCATCCTTACAGAGCTGTCCTGAGGGGTAACTGAGAAAACCTGCCCAGAGTATATGGCATGGAGTGGGACTTCAGTGGCCCCTGAAATGTAGAGACACATCATTAGGGGCTGGTTGAGCCTCAGCGCTAAGGAGGCATTGTTTTCCTGTTTAATACCCTGCCTAGCCCACACCAGGCCACTCAATATGTGGTTATGAATAAATGAAGGTGACTAGCGGACTCAGTCTCTGGGTAAGCACCCACATCCTCGGGCATGGGCCTGCAAGGAAGCAGGGTCTGAGCATCTCTGCCCTTTGGTTGCTGGATGTTGTCTGCTACAGAGTCAAAGGGCAGCATCCTACAGGGGTCCTCAACCCTTTCTTCCCCTGTAGACCTAGAATCAGGCCCCCTAGGGAAGTCCAAATACACCCTTGCCTTTCATTCTGGGCATTGAATTGAGGTCTCTATGTTGACAATTATTGGAGAATGGCTCTCAGGAATCTGATGCAAATACCCAGAAATTAGAGATCTCACTGGTATCTCATTATAGGGTGGGAGACATAGCAGGTGAGAATTTTACTTCATCATCAGAGAGATGTTTTACAATGGGCCTTTGAAAGCCTTTCAGCCATTTTTGCTGAAAATCACTGATTTCAGCTGGATGAAATAGGAACCTGATCATAAACATACACTCATGTGTATAGCATAAACAGCCTTTGTTTGTAATGGCAGAGGCACTAAAACCTTGGGATGGTGGGATGATTTCCAGAACATTCCTCGCCGTTGCTCATCTGTGGAGATCATGGGTTGCAAAGGAAGCTGTTTGTAGCTGTGAGATGGAAGTTGGATGCTATGATGTAGTGTAGCTGTGTGTCACTAGAAATGGACTCTGCTGGACTGTGGTCACTGTCCTACTGTCTTTCCTGACAGGCACTCAGGCCCTACTCTCTCCCTTATGCTCATGTGTGACTATCTGTGCCCACAGCCCCATGACCAGAAGAAGAGGTGGTATATCAAGGAGAAACTTCACCCTTGAAGTACAATTAGAAGACCAAATGAAAGAAGTCACCCTTCTAGAGTTAATGTAGGCACAAAGCCAGTCTAGAAATCTCCCACTGCGACCTAGCAAAGGTCTAAATGAGAGTGTGTCTAAAACTCCTCCTTCTAGCCCTTGAGGATCAGCAAGAATCAAAGCACTCCAAGGATTGCCTTGTCCTTTACTCTGCATCCAGCTCCATATGGAGTGAGATCCTATCAGAGAAAGTAGTATATTAGCACTTGCTCAAAAAGAATTGTGAACTCTACTATAAGTACTGTGTGAAAATTTGGGTTCAGAAATATCGTTTTGTTTATCTTTCTAAATATTATACATTTTCACTGGGAGAAAAAAAAAAAACAACATGTAGAAAATGGAGATTGATGTCACCTGGCAGTCAAAGCCAGAATTGCAGCTTGGGAAGTCTCAGACCAGGAGTCCAGCAAGTGGTGTGGAAGTGAGAGAAGAGTCTGTGCTTGATAACATCAGCAGAGCTTTCTGGAATTTTCCACCCATTGGCAGCAATCCCTCTGAATCCATGACTTTCTGAGATGTTTAAACTCAAGATGTGAAATACGGCCCTGAAGAGAAAGCTACATATGTGGGCATGTCAATATTTGAGGTAAAAGACTTTGAGACATAGAAACATACAATGCAAATACACACACATGTCAAATCCCAGTCAGAGAAACAGACACAGAGAAATAATCACACATAAATATATTTTTAGATAAAATTGTTAAATTTGCTTCTTTTCCCATAAAACTTATTCTCAATATACTTCCAAAGCAATAACATCATGAGTACATCTCTTTCAAAGTATTTTATGTTTTTGAATTTTTATCTTAATAATTTTCCTAATTACAATATTTCAAGCAATATAGAAGCATATATTGATAAAATGAAATTATCCTGTATCTACCACCTGCCTAATCCCTACCCCTGACCTAAAGTTGTCCGTTATCTATAGATTGGCACATGTTCTCCAGATGTGTTTCTTGTAAATAATATATTAATTTATGTTTACGTATAAACTATAAATAAATACGTAGTCACATTCACATGTTCTTTTTCAATATTGGAATATCATCATTCTTCTGGAGATTTTAATTGAATTTCATCAACTAATATGCTTTGGCATACTTTTAGATATTTATTGGGCATGCATATTGATTATGTGGATACTCTGTTGTTATCATCTATCCTTATCTCCCTGTTTAATAGTAAGCATGTTTCATAAACTATAGCTATTAGCCTTACACTATTTGTAGAAATTTTCACTTGACTTTTCAGCCAACTTTTACTTATTTTGCCAAACAGACTGTGTTTAAAATTTTTTGACAATGTTTTGATTTCAGAACAATACAGGTCATTGTAATAGAAATTCAGCAATACCTTGGTGGCATCAATTGCCCAGGGAGATTAGAGCAGTCAGAGCCCTGAGGATTCAGAATACAATGGGAAAAGCTTTAGAGTAATTCCAGCTTTAACTATCACACAGGAGTTTGTAAGACTATTTCCCTGATTTACTTAACCACCTCTTAACTCCTATAATCTGATCTGAATAATGAGGATAATCATAAGTAGTATCTTAGGAGATAGTTATTAAGATTAAAGCAAATAAAATGTATAGGACCTCTTGCTTAAAAATGTCCTGTGACTTTGTTTCTCTCCTGTTTTTTTTTTCCAGGAGAGAACAGTGCACTTGTTTGTGCCTGAGCCCCACACAGCCCCTCAGGAATCAGCTAATCCCTTATCCCCACATCTGGGCCTTTTGGCCCAAAGGGAAAGATTTTATCTCCACTGCCCTCCTCATCACCAATAGTGTTTAAAATTAATACTCCTCACTCCAGAAAGCTTATTGTGTTAAAACTGTGGCTCCTGAGTATCCTGCAGAGTGGGCAAGAGATAGATACCCATTCCTATTACCCATGGATGTTTGACCCTAGAAAAGTATGGCTCTTTCAGGGCTTGAGTTTGGTCATCTGTAAAATGGAAATGATGTTTCCTTCTTCATAGAAATATTGTGAAGAGAAAATGTTAAAATTTATAAAGTGTGAGTAATACATGAAAGGACTTCAGCAAATTCTTGTCCTGTCCCTATGCTGCCTCCTTCTCATGAAAGAGATGATTTTGACCTAAAACAAGGGGTATAGCTGTCATGGGTAACATCCGAAATATAGTACCAGGAAGTCTCTTATATAACAGAGGAGCTTTGGCGTCATCTCTGTGTTTCTGGATGTATCCCTGATTGAGTTGAACTAACGGAAGAGAATCATCATGCCTTTTCTTTTAAATCCCCACCTGTACTTCTTTCTTTGTTTCTTTACTTTTTTAGGTTGAATGTGAGAAAAGCAGATTCCTATAGAATTCTAGATAGAAGAGCCATTCTAGGGGAACAACATCTAATGAAAGTTCTGTTGGACAGAAGACTGAAGTCAGGAGACTTGAGCTCCAGATGCCAGGCCCATTACTGACTACAAAACCTTAGATAAGTCACTTCTCGTGTGCTGGTCTCAGTTCTAACACAGAGTCATACTCCATAAAACTCCATGGTCAGAGGAGTGGGCTTTGGATTCAAATAAATTGAGGTTTGAACCTGCACACCATTAGTTGATGGTTGCATGATATTTAGCAAGATTTCCTTTTGTTCCAAGTCCCCATCTTTTTATTTCTAAAATGGGCATGGCACTTTCCCCTTATGCCTATAGTAAGATTAAACAAGATAATACTTAGAAAGCATTCAGTATGGTGCCTGATAACTTTGTAAGTGATCAGTAAATATTCGTTCCTTTTACCAATATCATTATTATTAGACTTCTCAATAATCAACAAGGAGCAGGATAGGGGTGCATTTACTGTACTGTACATATATGTGCAGTGTGTGATGGTGTTTCCCATCAGATATATAGTTCAAAAAATGGGGCTAGATCAACTGTAAATTGATCTCCCAAAAGTAAAGTTAGATCCTTTCCTTATACTGTATGATCTTATGTTACAAAAGAAAAAGGATACAAAACTGTGTGTGTGTGTGTGTGTGTGTGTGTAAAATCACAGTCATATGAAGTGCATATATATAATGTATGCATAGTACATTTGTAGATAGGCATATATAAAAATAACATAACTTACAACAAAAAGTCTTCAGCTGTTATCTAATGATGGTAGATTGCTGATTATTTATATTTTCATCTCAGTACTTTAGTCTGTTTTAAACATTTATAACGAGGAGTGTAGCTTACATTTATGATAAGAAATACAGCCCCTAAAAGCTTTCATTTCAACTTATTAAATATTCCAAACATGTAAAAATGAACTTCATTTCCCATAGTCAGCCTCAGAAATGAACTTTACCTGTATATCTGCACAGGTTTACCTGCAACCTGCACAGGTGTCATTGTGTAACTTGCAATTTTATCCATACGTTTTGTTTTTGAGATTCATCTACATGTTAATTTTTGTAGCTCTAGCTCATCCCCTTTCACTGGCATATTGCAATCCACTGTCTGATTGTACCCTGATTTCTTTATCCAGAATAACCTGTTGATGTTTTCAAATTTGTGCTGTTAAAAAGAGTGGTGCAAAGGCCTTATTTATACAGATCTCCTTGTGCACACCTGACAGAGGTTCTGGGTATATACCTGGGGTCCATTTGAAGTGTCATCTAATAGGCACAGTCTGGGACCAAAATGTTCTGAGAAGTATATGTACCAGGTCACAACCCAACCAGTTGTGTATAAGAGGTCCTGTTGCTCTACCTTGTCCATCTAAAGAGGAGGCTGAGTCTCTGGTTTCAAAAACAGGCTTCGAGTCAAGCCTATGGAGATCATTATAGCAGTTCTTTCTCTTAGTAGCTGTGTGGCTCTAGGACATGTACTTAACCTCTCTGAGCCTCACTCTTATCTGTAACAAGAAATCCTGGTATCAAACAGAACATCTAGCACATGTAGATTGGCAGATGTTTGTCTCCTTCACATTCCATCTTTTACTTTCTTTAGGAGATATTTTATTTTAGCCTCAAGATCATTACAGCACCTTAAAAAACAGTTGGGATTATTACGAGAAAGAGGAAAGTGAACACATTTATATACTTTATATGGCAGATTCAGGGCCATTTCTGTGATATAGAAAGTTATAAAATGAATTGTCTGATCGAGCTGGTATGGGGAAAAGAACTTTACTGTTTCCTATTGAATGATTGTGGCTTTTTTTTGTAGCCTATTTGGGCCCAATAGGTTTAGATATGTATCCTTTTTATCTCTAACACTTTTGCATGTGTTTTAAACTCTATATTGCCTTATTTTTGTATAGCCATAACAGCTCTCTTATGGTTGCTATTTGCATGGTATATCTTTTTCCATCCTTTTACATAAATCTACTTGTATTTTTAAATCTGAACTGTGTGTTTCCTGTGGACAGCACATAGTTGATGTTTTATATCCAGTTTGATAATCTCTTCTTTTTTATTGGATTTTAAAATCCATTCACATTTAATGTTATTACTAATATGGTAGGATTTATGTTTGCCGATTTACTTTTTGATTTCTTTATGTCATGTCTTTTATGTTTCAGTATTCATCCTTTACTGTTTTATTTTTCATTAAGCAATATTTTCTAATGTAACATTTTAATTTCTCTAAAAATTTTGTCACTATTTTTGAGTTATTTTCTTAGTGGTTGACTTAGGACTTACACTGTTCATTTTAACCTATCAAAATCTATTTTAGATTTATACTAATTTTAGTGAGATATAGAAACATTACTCCTATGTGGCTCTATTCCTTCTTTCACTTTTCGTGTTATTGTTATTGTTACACGTAAAGTCTATATGTGTTACAAACTCATCAATATATTGTTATAATTATTAATTTATATCATTTTATGTTTTTCAAGGAGCTGAGAGAAAAGATAGCAAATATATGTTCATGAATTGGTTATATTAGCTTTTTAAATTGCCATTTATGATTCCCCTCGTTTCTTCCTGTGGTTTGAATTAGCACATTGTGTCTTTTTCTTACTCCAAATAGTTTTGCTTCCACCTCCTTCCTTTGTGCTGTTATTGCTAAATATGTCATTTCTCCTCTACAAGCTTCCTTGTCACCTAAGGATTTCATGGAGCTTAATGAGATACATTGGCTGCTATATGACAAAAAACAAAGGCAGTGACTTCTAAGTAATTACTTTTCACCTTACACTGTAAATATTATCCACATCTGCATTGGATGAACTCAATAAATATGATGTCTTTTTATCATTCTTAATTAAATTACAATTTGTGCCTGACTGGAGGATTTCTGCCCTCAAGGAACAGTGGGTATTAACCTTTACCCAGTGCCTGCCACATTGCACTTTTTGTGACATGTATTTATCAAAATGTGCCTTAAAACTTCACATATATCGTTAACAGCCAAAATCTGTGAAAAAAAAAGAAACTAAGACTCAAAGAGGATGAGAAAAACTTTTATGAGATATTATAATTAAATGGATTTCTTCTAATAATTGGTATGCTGTCCTGTTTTAATTTAATTTAATTTAATTTAATTTAGACTTTTGTGGTAGATCAAAGAAACACTTTAACTGGACGTCTATAATTGTCTTTGAGCTGTTGGGTTATAAGTTAAAGCAGAAGAACAAACAGTGTGATAAAAGAGTCTGCTGGAAAGGATAGTTAGAAGATATTTGTTCCAATGTCCGACCTATCACTATCTCTGAGGACTAGAGTGAGTCACCTCTCTTCTACATGTCCCATTTATAAATAGGGGTTACATCATTTTTTAAATTTCAAAATATTAAGGGGGTGAAGATGTTTTTTTTACATGGCTTGAGTCAGGGCTATAAATGTGCCCATCACCTGAATAGTGTTCATTGTATTTGCTCCTTTCCTCCTCCCCTCTTCTGCCTGCTTGATTTCCAATGACTTTTACTTCCCTTTATGCACATGTGTGCCCATCGGTTAGTTCCAATTTACTAGAGTACATATGTTGTTTGTGTTTCCATTCTTGAGATACTTTGCTCAGGATAATGGTCCCTAATTCCTTCCAAATTGCTACAAAAAGCATTAACGCATCCTTTTGATGGTTAAGCAGTATTCCGTGGTATACATATACCATATTTTGTTAATCCACTCAGGAATTGATGGGCACTTAGGTTGATTCCACATCTTTGCAACTGTGAATTGTACTGCAATAAACATTTGAATGCAGGTTTCTTTGACAAAATGACTTCTTTTCATTTGGGTAGATACCCAGTAGCGGGATTGCTGGAATGAATGGTAGATCTACTTTTAGTTCTTTAAGAAATATCCACACTGTTTTCTACAGGTGTTGTACTAATTTGCAGTCTCACCAACAGTGTATAAGCATTCCTTACTCTCTGCATCTGTGCCAACATCTATTGTTTTTGGAATGCTTAATAAAAACCATTCTAACAGGAGTAAAGTGATAGCTCATTGTGGTTTTAATTTGCATTTCCCTGGTGATTAGTGATGTTGAGCATTTTTTCATATGTTTGTGGCCATTTGTCTATCTTCTTCTGAAAAACTTTTCTGTTCATGTCTTTCGCCCACTTTTTAATGACATCATTTGTTTTTTTCTTGATGATTTGTTTGAGTTCTTCGTAAACTCTGGATATTAGCCCTCTATCAGATGTATAGATTGTGAATATTTTCCCCCATTCTGTAGGTTGTCTATTTACTTTGTTGATTGTTTCCGTACCTGCACAGAATGTTTTTAATTTAATCAAGTCCATTTATTTGTTTTTATTGTTGCTGCAATTGCCATTGGGGTCTTAGTCATAAATTTTTTTCCTAAACCAATATCTAGAAGAGTTTTCCCTATATTTTCTTCTAGAATGCTTATGGTTTCATGACTTACATTTAAGTCTTTTATCCATCTTGAATTAATTTTTGTGAGTGGTAAGAGATATGGGTCCTGTTTCATGCTTCTGCTTGTGGCTCTCCAATTTTCCCAACATGATTTATTGAATAGGGCTTGTTTTCCCTAGTGTACATTGTTCTCCACTTTGTCAAAGATCAGTTGGATGTAGGTAGATGGTTTTATATCTCGGTTCTCTATTCTTGTTCTATTGGTCTGTGTCTTTTGTACCAATACCATGGTGTTTTGGTTATTATAGCCTTGTAGTATAGTTTGAATTCTGATAATGTGATGCCTCCAGCTTTGTTCCTTTTGCTTAGGATTGCTTTGGCTATTCGGGTTCTTTTCTGGTTCCAAACAAAGTGTAGAATTATTTTTTCTAGATATGTGAACTATGACTTTAGTATTTTGATGGGGATTGCATTGAATCTGTAAATCACTTTGGGTAGTATGGACATTTTAACAATGTTGATCCTACTGATCCATGAGCATGATACATTTTCCATTTGTTTGTGTCATCTGTGATTTCTTTCCTCAGTGTTTCATACTTATCCTTGTGGAGATCTTTCACCTCCTTGGTTAAGTATATTCCTAGGTATTTTATTTTCTTTTTAGCTATTGTGAATGGTATTGAGTCTTTGATTTGACTCTCAGCTTGATTGTTATTGGTATATAGAAATGCTACTGATTTGTGCACACCGATTTTATAACCTGAGACTTTGCTGAATTTATTTATCCATTCCAGGAGTCTCTTGGTGGACAATTTGGGGTTTTATAGATATAAGATCATATCACCAGTGAAAAGTGATTGTTTTACCTCCTCGTTTCTGCTTTAGAGACCCTTTATTTCTTTTTCTTGCCTGATTTCTGGGCCAGCACTTTCAGCACTATGTTGAAAAGAAGTGCTCTCAGTGGGCACTCTTGTCTTATTCCAATTCTTAGTGGGAATGCTTTCAACATTTCCCCATTCAGGATGATGTTGGCTGTGAGTTTGTCATGTATGGCTTCCATAATGTTGAGATGAGTTCCTTCTATTCCTAGTTTGTTGAGGGTTTTGATCATGAAGGGGTTGCTGGATTTTGACGAATGCTTTTTTTTTTTTTTTTTGCATCTATTGAGATGATTATATGGTCTTTGCTTTTGCTTCTGAATTTTATATGATTAATTGCATTTATTGATTTACATATCCCAAACCATCCTTGAATCCCTGGGATAAAGCTCACTTGGTCATGGTAGATTATATTTTTAATGTGTGGTTTAATTCAGTTTGATATATTTTATTGAGGATTTTTTGCATCTATATTCATAAGGGATATTTGTCTCTAGTTTTCTTTTTTTGTGTGTCCTTTCCTTGCTTTGCTATCAAGGTGACACTGACTTTGAAGAATGAGTTGTGGAGGATTCCCTCCTTCTCAATGTTACGGAATAATCTCTGCAGTATGGGTACCAGCTCTTCTTTGTAGGTCTGGTAGAATTCGAATGTGAATACATCTGGTCCAGGGCTTTTATTTATTGTTGGAAGACATTTTATTAGTGCTTCAGTCTTGCTGCTCGTTATTGGTCTGTTCATTCTATTTCTTTCTGATTGAGTATTGGAAGGCTGTGTGTTTCCAGGAATTTGTCCCTTTCCTCTACATTTTCTAGTTTATGTGTGTAGAGATTTTCATAGCATTCACAGATGATATTGTGTATTTCTGTGCTATCAGTTGTAATATTTCCTTTCTGATTTCTGATTGAGCTTATTTGGCTCCTTTCTCTTCTATTCCTGATTAATCTAGCAATAGGTCTGTCAATTTTGTTTATCTTTTTGCAGAACAAATTTATTGTTTCATTGACATTTTATATTATTCTTTTTGTTTTCTATTTCATTTAGTTCTGCTCTGACCTTTGTTATTTGTTTTCTTGTGCTGACTTTGGGTTTGGTTTGCTCTACCTTTTCTAGTTCCATAAGATGTGATACTAGGTTGTTAATTTGTGATCTTTCTGATTGTTTGATGTGGTGTTGGACCTTGCAGCAATTCTTCTGGCCCTGCGGCAGTGGTGAATACTTAGGAGTGAGATCTTGGGGTCCACTTGCAGCATCAGAATGTCCGGAACAGTGTCCCAGGCCTGGCAGGAGCTCTGGAGCCATAGGGGTGGAGCCTCGGGCTCCAGCGTGAAAGCCTCAGTGCTGGGACTAAGGCAGAGCCAGAAGCAGGGCTTCTGAGAAGGGCCTCAGAGCCAGAAGCAGGGTCCTGCAGATCCAACCTGGAGGGTAGAGTCAGGGCTAAACAAATGACAGGCTGTTCTGCAGGCTTGGGAACTACTTGGATGCCAGGTCACACAGGAAGAGGTCAGTCGGTTCCAGCAGCCAAGCGATTGTGGAGTTTTCCCTGCCGCCTCCCCCCAGGACCCACTGAAGCCATCACCCAAAGCCTCCCAGGTCAGAGCCTGCAGGGCCCCAGTCAGCTCCTGTGCTCAGATCCTGTTGCTCTGTAGTGGAGGGATGCTTGGCTTTCAGTCACAGGGTATGGCTCAGAGGAGCCTCCACTTAGTCTGCTTCTTTCCCAGCACAGTGGGGGTGATGTGAAGCCCACCACTGTAATACTAAGTTCCGTGCCAACCTGGTGCCACGCACCCGAGTGCACAGGATGGCTTCAGCTGCAGAAATCCAGATCAGCTGCTATCCCATCCCCACTGTGCCTGTCGTCCAGTGCAATGACACCACAATACTCCAGGCAGGTCCCTGATCCTCTGCCTGGTCCATACAGGCAGAGGCCTGTGGCAGTGTAGTGAGCCCTCCCACAACTCAGCCACAGTGCCTGCTGGGTGAGTGCAGCACCCCAGCACTCTATCTTCCTATTTTTCCCTACACGTAGACAGATGACTTTGATCTTGTTGAATGTTTTGCCCCATCACCTTCTTTTTTCACACTGAGTGTCCCACATTGCTTCTCTGTGATTTCACAATGTTCCTTCCTAGAAGAGCTATCTGTAGGTAGGCATGCTCATGGGCTTCTTCTAGTCCATCATCTGGGGTTACATTATTGATGATGGCAAACAAGGACTGATTTCAATTTCCATAGGAGATATTGGCCATGTCTGGAGACATTTTTGGTTGTCACAGATGGGGGTGGAAGCTGTGCTGTGAAAATCTATTGGGTAAAGACCAGAGATGCTGATGAACTTCCTACATGGGACAGTCCTCACAATAAAGAATTATATGGCCTAAAATATAAATAGCGTTGAGGTTGAGAAACCTTGTTTCAGGAACCCACACTCTCAGTAAGAGTTCCCAGAGGTCTCTCTCTCTCTCTTTCTCTCTCTGTCTCACACACACACAAACACACACACACACACACACACACACACACCCTACATGACAGTAGCACCAATAGAGAACCTCCAGGCTCATGTGCCCACTGCTCAGTTATCTGCTATTAAGTTGCTCATGGATTTTTATATTAGGCTTGTTGTTTTGTGACTTTGCTCGGGGACGAGGAGGGAAAACAGAGTTTACTTTGGCTCATTTAGCCTACACACAAAGCCATTTCCTTTTTCAATAAAAACTGACTATAAAAATGTTTAACATAGCATTGTTAAAGTAGGGAAATTACTGAAAGAAATTAGCCAGAATAAGAGATTTCTTAAATTAAGTAGGGAATATCTAAAGGAATGATGAAATTATAAGCAACCATTAAAATGAATTATGTTGAGCAATGAGAAATGATTCTTTTACTTTTAAGACTGACAAAGATTAATAAAAAGATTGGTGATGATCATTTTGGCAAGGGTGTGGAAGAACAGGCACTTTCACACACGTAGTCCTAATTTTTGTTCTTCCTAATTTAGGGCTATGGGTTTGTCACCCCTCCCATTTTCCCCTCTGAGAGCTCATCTAACAGCAATCTCCAGGATACATCTTCTTATACCCCTCTCTAGATGCCCCAACACACACTAACTCAGAATTATCAAAGCTGGGAGAGAAGGTGACAGGAAAGAAGCAGGGAGTAAGAAAGACAGAGGCGGCCCTTGGTCCAGGAGTCAGTCACTTCCACCTCCATATAGGGGCTGGGGAAAGGGAAGGATATGGTCTTTTCATCTCCGTCTGACTTAAATACTATGTAATGGAGTTTGGGGCAGCCGAATAAATTTATCACCTAGTTATTTTCATTTCCTATGGTTTTTATCCCTTTAATTAACCTTCCAGATTCATATCACAGAAGCACATTTTCTTTAATGCCAGGAGACACAAAGCAATTAAAGGAAAACAACTTAATACTGGCTCTGCTGAACAGGACACTGGAATAAATGTCCAAAGTTTGAGATCCAACAGTTTAGCTGAATAGATGACCTGATCCCTTCTACAGAAGTTATATTAAATACCTAAAATAGAATAAAACTTTATCTTAATGGTTAGGAACATAATCTTTGGGGTCAGGTCACTCTGGATTATCCAAGGCTTGGGTCCACTAGATTTGAGATTCCATGTCATCTCAAATCAGTGGGAAAATAAATTTTTACTTTTATGTATGGGTACTAACGGCTAACGTTATGTTAATCTAAATTTTGTAAAATACAGATGAAAATAATGATTATTTTCAGAATTGATCCAACAATTTTAAATGATAATATGTTCATATCATACTTATTATTTGAAAGGTTTCACATCCACTAAACTTTGTAAGGTTGATGCCCTTATCTATTATATCCTCTTCTAAAAATTTTGCCTACAGAAATATATGTGTGGAGATGCTTATTGCAGCATTGTTTGTAAGAACCAATACCAGGAAGCAGCAAATATGTCCATCATTAGGGAATTTACTCAGCGAATTACAGTACAGACTTACAGTGCAGTTCTATGCAACAACAGTTAAAAGCGATGAGTTGCATTTTATTGACATGGAAAATTGTCCAAAAATATAAGTATCCTTTTCTTAATAAACATCCATATTTCTAAAATAGCATCTTCAATTGATATTGCAAACTAGAAATTTTTTCTTAGTAATGAAAAAGAAAGGGAATATTATCTTTTTCTCATTTACACTTAATATTCATCTATCCATTCACCATGACCGTGACCTCTCCCAGAAAAATACACAATAGTCCTAAAGCTGTGTATTCAAGCATTTATATGTGCATCAGGTGCTTCCTCTATGAGACAGTATGCAATATTATTTAACAATTTTTACCACTTCATATTTGAGGGCACCTAGCACCATAGGTTTCTGCTAAAAGGAATAGAAATGTGTCATATTGGTTTCTCAATCGGCAGATTAGGAAATATTTAAGGCAAAAATTGTAGGAAGAAATATTGAGAAACAGAAGATTTGCTAGAACATATTTATAATTATATTATTAGGAATATAAAAATGGACTTTCCAAAAGGAATAAACAATATATTACATTCTTCAGAATGTTTTGTGTTATGTTAATAGATTTTTTTTCTTCTTAACATTTTTTCCCATTAATACCTTGACTTTTGGCTTAAGGTTTTGTTTTGGTTTGTTTTAATTTGAGAGTTTAAGGGAGAAAAAATTAGATAATAAAGCAGCAAGTATTAATGCTAACTGAAATATTCAAGTTTAAGAATAGTATGCCAGGTCGGGCACAGTGGCTCACACCTGTAATCCTAGCACTTTGGGAGGCTGAGGCAGGAAGATGGTTTGAGGCTGGGAGTTTGAGACCAACCTGAGCAAGAGCAAGACCCCATCTCTAGAAAAAAGTAGACAAATTAGCTGTGTGTGGTGGCATGTGCTTGTAGTCCCAGCTACTCTGGAGGCTGGGGAAAGAGGATCACTTGAGCACATAAGGTTAAGGTTGCAGTGAGCTATGGTGATGTCACTGCACTCTAGCCTGGGTGACAGAATGAGACCCTGCCTCCAAAAACAAACAAACGAACAAACCAAACAAAAAGAATAATATACCTATTATGATACATTTAAAAAATATAATTGCTGCATAAATTATATTAAAA
Source organism: Indri indri (assembly GCA_004363605.1). Lineage (NCBI taxonomy): Eukaryota > Metazoa > Chordata > Mammalia > Primates > Indriidae > Indri > Indri indri. The sequence continues at coordinate 95,871 of RJWJ010002716.1, forward strand.
TATACCTAGACAAATTTAAAATATATACATAGAACTGTTAACAGTGGTGATTTCTGTAAGCGAAGATTTAAAAAGGCATTCACACTCTATTCCAAGTATTTCATTTTTTCATGTAGTATAATCAGAGAGGAAAAATAATAAATATGGGCTGAGACTAGAGATAAGGCTAAAAAACATCCCTTTGCTAATGATGTCGGTGATCTTGTTGAAAGTGGTTTTGGTGGAGCCACAGGGACAGAAGGCAGATAGAATGGTTTGAGGAGTGAGTGGAGGGTGAAAAAGTTAGAGACAGCGCCGGGC